>PVJX010027008.1:0-25272 GCA_004027295.1 Dolichotis patagonum | reverse complement strand
TGTTTGAGTTGTAGCATCAGGTTGTTTATTTGTGTTCGTTCTGTCTTCCTGATGTGGGAACTCAATGCAATAAATTTTCCTTTCAGGACTGCTTTCATTGCATCCCACAAAATCCGGTAAGTTGTGTCTGTATTTTCATTGACTTGTAAATATTGTTTAATTTCTTCTTTAATTTCCTCTGTGACCCACTGATTGCTCAAGAGTGTATTATTCAGTTTCCATGTGTTTGTAGGTTTTTTGCAATTTCTTTTATCATTAATATCTAGATTCACAGCACTATGATCCGATAACATGCATGGGATAATTTCAATTCTTTTGCATTTAGTTAAATATGTTCTGTGGGCTAGTATATGGTCTATTTTAGAGAATGTCCCATGTACTGCTGAGAAGAAGGTGTATTCTGATGTTGTTGCATGAAACGCTCTGTATACATCTATCAAGTCCATTTGTTCACAGGTGTGATTCAGTTCTGTTATGTCTTTGCTGATTTTCTGTCTAGTTGATCTTTCCCTTTGTGTCAATGGTGTGTTAAAGTCTCCTGTTATAATTGTGTTATTGCTTATTTGATTTTTCATTTCTGTTAGTATTTGCTTTATATAGCTGGGTGCTCTGGAATCTGGTGCATATATATTTAAGATTGTTATCTCTTCCTCTTGAAGTTTTCCCTTAACTAGTATGTAGTGACCTTCTTTATCTCTTTGGATCATTCTTGGTTTGAAGTTCACATTGTCTGCAAAGAGGATTGCTACTCCCGCTCTCTTTTTGGTTTCCTGTTGCATGAAGTATTGTTTTCCATCCTTTGACTTTTAGTCTATGGGTTTCCTTTTGGGTAAGATGGGTTTCTTGTAGACAGCATATGGTTGGATGTTGTTTCTTGATCCATTCTGCCTGTCTGTTTCTTTTGATTGGTGAGTTGAGGCCATTTACATTAATGGTTGTAACTGTTATATATTGGTTTATTGTTGACATGTTATCTTTCTGCTGTTGTGTCTTTAGCTTTCCATTCTGTTTTATTGTCTGCCTTGCTTGGTGGTTTTCTCCCGTGTGTACCTAGAATGCCTTTCAGTATTCTTTGTAGGGTTGGTTTGGTGTTCATGAAGTTCTTCAGCTATTCTTTGTCATGGATGTGTCTTATTTCTCCATCCATTTTGAAGGACAGTTTTGCAGGGTATGTCAGTCTGGGTTGGAAGTGGTTTTCCTTTAGAATCTGAAATACTTCACTCCATGCTCTTCTTGATTTCATTGTTTGTGTTGAGAAGTCTGCCGTAATTCTGATAGGTTTTTCTTTATAGGTGATCTCTCTTTTCTAACAGTTTTTTTTTTTATAATTTTATTTAAAGAGGAAAAAACAAAACAAAATAAGACAGAATAAAGGGTAGCAACCATACAGTATTCCAAGGAAAAAAGGAAAAGTACAACAATAAAACCTAAGAAATTATTACTTGACTAATTACATACTGACTTCTTGGAAATAGTTGTCCAAATTACAAAGTTAAAGCATGTAAAGTAGACATTCAAATAGTGAGACTGTTAACAGTTCTGCTCCACAATCTGACAAAAACAACAATATGGTCATCCATCTTACCCACTCAAATATACATGCAATTATATCAATAGGGTAAAATTAAATACAACAAAACAGAGCAAAGTGGATCACAAGAAAGCAATGTAAGATATAAATTTCAAAGCTAGACAATTAGAGATATTCACTCTCTATCATATTGACTCTTGTTTTCTTCCAAATAGTTGTCCATATTGTTACATATAGGGAATTCACATGAAACAACCTAGTATGGAATTGATCTGAGCAGGACGAGGAGGGCATTACACGTCTTCAAGACCAGACATTAGGGAAGCCGTGAATGACTGTCATAATGTCTCGCATTCTCCTCAAAACAGCTGTCCATACCTTCATGTGTGTTGAACTTAAACAAGGCAAAGCAAGCTAAGATCACTTTGAACAAAAAGTGATAGTTTTGCTGGACTTCACATCATGACATTATGGAATCAGCACTGGGTATTGTAGTGTCTCTTTTTTTTTTTTCAAAGTAGTTGTTTATTTCAACATGTGTTATATAGTTGGTTCGCGTAACCTGTTTATAAGCTCTACACATGCGTGAGTCTCTACATGTATATCTATTCTCTAACAGTTTTTAGTATTCTATTTTTATGTTGGATTTCTGGGATGGTGATTATTATGTGTCTAGGTGTAGTTTTATTTTGGTTATGGCTGTTTGGAGTTCTATATGCTTCACTTATCCAGATGTCTGTTTCTCTTCTCATGTTTGGGAAGTTTTCAGCTATTACTTCTGTAAACATCCTCTTGATATCATTTGGGCTATCCCCCTTTTTTTTTTCATTTATCCCTATTAATCTTATGTTATTTTTCTTTGCATCATCTTGCAGGTGTTGAATTGTTATTTCCTGATTCTTTGTTATTTTTAAGAGATCTTTCCTTTCCTGTTCACTGGCTGCAATCTTATCTTCGAGGTCTGAAATTCTATCTTCACTTTCATTGAGGCAGTTTTGATAGCTTTCAATAGAATTTTTATTTCCTGTATATCTCTTTGAATCTGCTTTATGTATTCTGTTTGTTTCTTATAGTGTTCATTGAGGGATTCTATCTGTTTGCTTTGTTCCTCTAATTTTTTAGCTGTGTCTTTAGTAGATGTGTTCACTATTTCTTTCATTACTTTTATTGTTTCTTCTTTTACCTGGGCAATTATTTCTAATTTTGAATTTCTCCATAGCTTCCCCTAGTTGCTTCTTTATTTCAGTTGCTATCATTTCAGTCATTTCAGGTGTCTTCCCCTAGTTGCTTCTTTATTTCAGTTGCTATCAGTTCAGTCATTTCAGGTGTATGGCTTCTATTTTCTTCTATGTACATGGCTTCTAGGCTTTCTTGGGATGGGCTGGTGATTTGAGCCTGCCTTTCGGTTTTTCCTTTTGTCATTTTTCTTTATTTCCTTGGTTTGAGTGGTGCTCCAAAGCTTCGTCTGCGTGTGTCGCAAATCTCCTGTACTCTTAGCTACTGGAGCAGTCTCAGCTCCTCTGCAGGTACTTGGCTCCCTAAATTGAGATGGGGAAGCAGAGTGTGGAGAACTGGAGCCAGAGAAACCCCCGGGGCACACTCCCTTGTCCTAGGGGTGTGGATATAAACTTAACCCCTGGCAGTGCTGGTCGTAAGCTCTTCCCAGGCCAGCCCATTTGAGCCCAGAGTGCTTGTGCAAGGTTCCTGCCTCCTGGACTGAAACAAGGCTGCTGAGTGTGGTTGACTGAGGCCTTGCAATCTGCTGGACCCAGTCCAGCGTCCCAGTAGCTCCTTAGAAATTCAAAAGCCGGAATGTAAGTCTCCAACTTTCCCCAGGTCACTGGGACTCACTTGGGGCAATCTCCGCCCCTCTGCAGATTCTTGGCTCCCTTAATTTAGATGCAGAAGCTGGGCGTGGAGAACTGGGGCTGGCAGAGCCCCCGGGGTACAATCCCCTGTCCTAGGGATATAGATATGAACTCAGCAGCTGGCAGTGCTGATCTTAAACTGTCCCCAGGCCAGCCCAATTGAGTCTTTGTGCAAGGTTCCTGTCTCCTAGACTGAAACAAGGCCGCTAAGCGTGGTTGACTGAGGCCCTGCAATGTGCTGGACCCAGTCCAGTGTCCCAGTAGCTCCCCAGAAGCTCAAAAGCCGGAAACGTAGGTCTCCAACTTTTCCCAGGTAACCTGGACTACCTCGGGCAATCTCTACCTCATCAGTTTTCATAAGGAAATAGTTGCTAACTTACCTAGACTGTAGTGTTTTGAGGTTGGCATCAAAAACTGTACATTGGTTCAGGAATTGTCATGCCCATCTTGACTTGACAAGGTCAACTGTGACCTCAAGGAACACCAATTCCTTGGCTTTCTGCTGGGCTCCTGTAGATGAAAGTGTTTTTTGTCCTCCTGATGCATGCAACTTGTAGATTGACTATAAAGAGAAGAGAAAGTATTCACCACTATGTTCAGCTTTTTTCTCTCCTCTGACATTTTCTATCTCATGCCTTCCCTGCCCCTTAATATACAGATAAACAAAAAAATGTGGAGTTCTTTATTCTAGTTGTGGTCACAAGAAGTACCTGAGGAAAACTGAGAAGATCTAGTATTTCCCTGTTTGATTAGAGGAGAAGCATTCTTTTGTATGTAAAGAAAGGTAAGTGATGGAAAAGAAGCCCAAATCAAAAGAAGTTAATTAAACCATCTTCAACTTCTTTATTCTCTGTGACATGCCATAGGTTTTTCATTTGGGGGCCTTCATTAATTAGCATTCTGACCTTGCATATAGCATACAAATCTCTTTTCTACCCTTCCTTTTCACTCTGACAATCCAGCATGTTGCAGAGATGATCTCTAAAGTGTATCTGCTTAAAATTCCTGATTTGTTATATCTAGTTGATCTTTATGTGGATAATAGTTGCAAATTTGCTTAGTCATTAACATTTATCTGTAACCTCCAGATTGGCACTTTCAGTGTTTTCTCAGTCATTGACAAACATATAAAGCGGTAAAAAGTCAGTAATCTGATGTACAAATTCTTGACTAAGAAGATCTAAACAGCACTCTTGTTTAAGACGTCTTAGTATAAATAAGTATCTTTTTTAGGGTCTGCTTAGTGCCTTGTTTTTTGCCTTTTTTGTGTTACTTTTTGGTGGTAATCTCACTGTTCACATGAGCTCTAAGTGTAGTACTGATATGCTACCTAGTGTTGTGACGTACAAGAGGACTATGATGTGCTTTTGGGAAAAATACATGTGTTAAGTTTCATTTAAACATGAATTACAGTGCAGTTGAATATGAATGAATTCAGTGTAATGAATACAGCACACAATTATTTTAAAGTTGTCTTTAAAAGAGGCATGTAGAAAACAAAATTATATATTAATCGAATGAGAATGTTTTAAGAGTTTTAAGAGAGGCTTCCCAGGAACTACCCTTGTATTTTCTCCTGAAACACTTTTTTTGTTTTTTATTTATTCTGCTAGCATCTACCATTTTATACATTGGCAGTACTTAACAAATACCTGCTTAATGAGTTTTTTCTCTCACATGGGTGACAGTAAATCTTTGTTGAAAAATTATTGAACAGTTTATATTTTTATACAAAACATACTAATCTAGAATATTACTTTCTTTTAGAATTTTGTCATTTGCAAGGTGAAATTAGATTAGACCTCTTTAGGGTTTCAGAGCTATATACAAATATAATTTATCTTAATTAAAATATTTTAGCTTCTGTTGTCCCATAATACTGTCTTGATTCAGTGAAATCCGTGAATTTAAAAGATAGGGTTTTTTGTTTGTTTTTGAGACAGAGTCTCACTAGATAGTTCAGACTGGCTTTGAACTCACTATGTAGCCCATGCAGGCCTTGAACTCACAGTGATCCTGCCTTAGCCTCCCAAGTGATGAAATTATAGGTATATACCACTAAACCTGGCTCAAAAGGTATCATTTTGAGTATAACAGATTCTGAATTCTTTTATTTACATAACAGTAGTATTTTTGAAACAATAATAGCTTTAGAAATGTTCTGACAAAATTCCCTGTAAATTATGTACCAGAATTTCACTGGGTAATTTTTGCTTATATAAATTGTTCCTTAGAGTTTATTCAGATGAAATAAGTAGTGTTATTTTTTTCCCTTAAACTCTGGTTTTCATGTATATCCTGCATAAGATATACCAGAATATTTTTGAATATTATAAATTAATGCTTATTAGGTGCTCCAAAAACTAGAATTTCATGAATTTTGTTGTCCATTGTAGCTTAGATCTTACCTATTAATCATATCATTGACTGACTGTGCTTCAATTCAGTTAACTTTAGTAGCCAGAGGTTTGTTGTTTTAAAAGTAGAACTCTTACAGACATTTATAAAGAGTGGTATTCAATATTTTTGTTTATAGTTTATCTTCCTTTATTTCACCTATAAATTTTAGTATGGAAATTTTCTAAGAAGTATGAATTAGCATTTGATTAATAAGATTTCCTATATTAGCATCTCTTATGCACCAACATAATTCTCCTTGTTGAATGAGCAAATATCTGTATTCTTATTTTCATAAAGGAATTTGAATTAGAGAATGATTGCATTAAAATTAAACCCATTAGTTTGTTCAGTAATTAGTTTGTCACCTTCTTTTGGTGAACTCATTTTGGGCTTGTTTCTTGACCTGATAACTTCACTGTGTATTCATACAAATGTGAAACTCAACCCTTTCCCCAAATGAGGTAGTAGTAACAGCAAATGATGGTAACTTTGTAAAAATTTTCAGAAATTCTTTCTGGTCTCCTAGTTCAATTGGAAAAAGCACTATTTTCTGTTTACATACATTTTACCATGTCTGAAATCAGCATGGCCTTTCTATCAGTGATTTTACAGATTCAGAGGTCGAAATTCCCACGCAGACTTATTGGAGAATGTTCTTGGGACAGCACCTGTAAGAGAGTAACAGAAATGAGGTTTATCTGAGGGAAGAGTTAAATTGTGGTACACATGTGATAGAGGCCTCAGCTGATGTGGGGAAACTCTAGAAGTGGGATTGTTTCCCAGTGGAGAAACAGGGGCCCTTTGTGTTTTTACATCTTTAGATGCCATTAAGGAGGGGGTCATAACCTTGCGTATGGAAGGGGATCTCCCTTGAGCAGAAGGTAAGGACCACACAGTGACTCAGCGGTGTCCTATTGGCATCCAGTAGTCCTGGTACTTAGGGAAATGAGTGTCTCATTTCTGAGAGGAGAAATCCAGTAGCCAAGGACTTCTTTTGTCACACAATTGCTTTTAATTTCCTATTGATGCATAAAATAAGTGTGTGTTTTAAATTAGTGGTTTTTTTAGAATCTATGAAACAGTGCTTAAGGAAAATTTAAAGGTTGTAGAATGAAATATGATCAAGAAATCAGACACTGTTTTTTGTTTTGTCATAGCCATATGTAGAATGTACATTTCCATTTAGTCAGAAAACAACTTTAAAGTGTCTCCAAATCATATGCTCTTTCAGGAGTATGATGTATAGCAGTGAATAGTGAAGGGAAAAATCCCTGCCTTCATAGAGCTCACATTCATATGACAAATGCATTGTCAGGTGATTAAAAAAAAACTTCCATAGTGACATATAATTTGAAATTAATCTTGAGGTTAATACTCTTTTAATATGACTCTGACCAAAAGCTTCTAAGGATGTATTAATGAAGGTGCTATATTCTTATGTTTCCTGTCTCAGTAGTAGAAAATAAAGAGCTTTTATATTTACAGTGGTACCTCGGTTCACAAACTTAATTCTTCCAAGAGTTTTGGTTACAAATTGAATTGGATGATAACTGAATCAAATTTTCCCATAAGGTTAACATTAAATCTAACCATTGCATTTGATTCAGATTCTCATTCAATTCAACTGCAAGCAGAATAGTGCAAAGAATTAAGTTCATGAGCCAAAGTATCACTGTATATTGCCAAAACCTTTGGTGTTGAAAGAGGGACTTTTATGCTGTGGCTCATAAACTTGGTTTTCATGCCTGTGTTGGAGTTTGCAGCTTTATGAATTTTGTTGTGAGGAACTTCATGTTTTCAAACATTGTTATGTATTTAATTACACATAGTTATGTATTGGTGATAAAAAATTAAGAGTTTCAGTCAAACCATAACTTGCTTACTAGTTTTGTATTGGTGAGGAAACTTAGATTTTTCCTAAAATTCTGACTTTATAAAACTAAATAAAAGCATAAATATTAAATACTGAGTCATATTAGTTGCATAATATGCCTAATATTTGGCCTCTAGAATAATGTATTTTCTATGATAGAAACATCAACAGTATACCCCAGAATAACTTGCATTTTTATATTTTTATCCTCTTGTAGTTCTTAGGATCAAACAGTTCAGTGAATATCCAAGTATCAGTTTCACCTGTAGGATAAACATAAAGGGGAAATTGCTTCATTTTTTAATTAATAAAAAATTTTAATTAGTTTATGGTACATTTTAGATGTACATAATGATCACATTCATCATAATGAATTTGTACCTGTACATGATATAACTTATTCTTCTTTTTTACCCCATTCTCCTCCCCTCACTTTAACCCTTCTTCCCCTCCTTATTTACAAAGGCTTCATTTCCACTTTTTCCTTCTTTTTTTACCATTTCCCTTCTTTTCCTCCTCCCCCCATACTAGTTCCCCTTCCCATGTGAACATTTGCTTCTTGTATCACAATATCTACTATATATTTTGGTCCTTATTTACACTTCTGGTTTCTCACACCAGAGAAGCAATTCGATATTTACACACCTGATTTATTTCATCTATGTTTCAAAGCGCATCCTTTCAGCTAGAAATGTCTCAAACTTACCCTTCTTTGTGGCAGAGTAGTACTCCATTGTATAAAAAAAAATCTCACATCTTCTTTAACCCATTCCTTATTTGATGGGCATTTGATTTGTTTCCAAGATGTAGTTAGTACAAATTTTGCTGCTATTAACGTGTGTGTGTGTGTGTGTGTGTGTGTATGTATATGTATATATATATATGTATATATATTTGGCTGTGGTCAGGTGCTTTTAATTCTTCTAGGAATGTGCCACTTTGATTTGTAAAAGCAATTAGAAGTATACAAATTGGAATGGACAAAGTAAAACTGTTCTTAGATAACATAATTGTATACCCAGAAACCCAAAAGAATCTATAGAAAAACTAATATAGATAAGGAAAAAGTTTTATAAAATTTCGGTAGCCTTGTGTACATGAAATCAGATACCAATTGGAATATATAATGGATGAGAGACCTATTTACAATGAAAAAAGAAACTTTAGCCTTAACATACAGGAAATGTACAAAGCATATTTGAGGAAAAGTATAAAAATCCTTGGTAAGCTCCCAAAATAAACATTTGGAAAGATATTTTGGGGTAGAAAAACTCAGTATCATGACACTCTTTTACCTTACAAAACAAAATTTTCTGCCATGGTCTATGGGTAATTTTCTAGTCCCAGGAAAATATTTTATTTTAATCTCCAGAAAAACTACAGTAGATATATACTACTTAGAAACTATAATTTGATTTTATTAGTAACTAAGTTATTCATAATTTGATGATTTTTTTGTTGTTTATACTAAGCATCATATGAAGGTATAGTCAACTATTTTAAAAAAAAAAAGAGAGACATTATGGTAGCTACTGTTGATATCCGGTTGTCTTGTTGTGAAGTGCTGTGTTCCTTACATTGTTCAGTTCTGATCTGCTTTGTTCTGTTCTCTTTTGTTTTATGCTTTTTAAAATAAAAAAAAAGAAGAAAATGAAAGCTGTTTTTTTTTGTTAAACTTCCAAATATTTTGTCATTTTTTTTTTTTTTTTTTATGCTGAGAATCGAATTCAGGACCCTATGCTTGACAGGCTGGTAGCCAGGCACTATGCCTCAGAGCTACATCCCTGGCCTTACTTTCTTATTTTAGTAATAAACCATCCTTTGCAACCTGTTACAGCATTATATTATATTTACTCCTGTGATTTTAAATGGTTTTCTCCTAAATTACTCACCATACTTGATGTATGTTATAATGAAAATACATTGAAATTCTTTGTTTTATTCTGAAGAACAAACCTCACATCATAATATAAAGGCTGTTAACATTTAATAACAAATAAAATTCTTCTGAGAAAAAAAGCCACAATACTGATCAGTTTTCTCTTTTCCTGCTATTTTTTTTGTATCTATAGAGAGTGATAAAAACAGTACTATTTTTATCAGCTGTCTTAGAATGGTTATTACTTATTTATGAAACTTATTTTATTTCTTTGTTTTAAGTCATACATTCTGGACACTCACAAAAATTTAATAGTGAAATTCATCATATGATTACATATATAGATATACATTCAAATTAATAGTATGTAGCTTAAATAGAGTATTTTATTTCTTTTGGGAAGAGTAAAAAAATATTTCTTGGCTTTGGACGAACATTTCATATTTGCATTCCCACTTTATTACAGTAAGTAGATAAACTAAGTATTATTGTTGTCATTAAAAATAAGGAAACCTGCTAGGCTTAGTGGCACATTTTAGCACTTGGAAGGCAGGAAGATCATGAATTTGATGTCAGCCTGGATTATAAAATGAGACCTTGTTGTTTAGGGGGGAGGAGGAGGAAGAGTAGGAGGAGGAGAAGGAGAAAGAGGAGGAAGAAGAAGCAGGACAGGAAGAGGAGGAGAATAGAGAAAAGGAGAAAAATGAGGGTATGTAAACAAATGGTCCATCTGCAGTAGAAAACAGTATAATAATTACTCAAAAATGATAACCCCTAAGTACTTCTGATATATTCCTAAAAGAATTGAAAGCAGATTCTTAAAGATATATTTGCCTAGCCACGTTCATAACACAGTTATACTTAGTAGCTGTAATGTAACCCAAGCATCAATCAACAGATGGTAAGTGAAATATGGTATATACATACAATGCAATATTATTCAGCCCTAGAAAGACAGGAAATTCTGACCTTTTCTACAGAATGCCTGAACTTTTTGGAACTAGGTTAAATATACCAGCCACATAAAGATAAGATACTGTGTGATTCTACTTGGTTGAAGCACTTATTGTAATCACAATAACAGACAGACAGTGCAGTGATGCTTTTTCATGGCCCGGAGAAAGGGTGAAATGGGAAATCATTGTTTAATATGTGTAGAATTTCCATTTTACAAGAGAAAAATAGTTCTGGAGATGAACAGGGGTGATAATTGTACCACATGATGAATGTATTTAATGCTAATGATTTATACACCTAAAATGTAACGTTATAGTGTTAAATTTCATATATATATTTTATCACAATAAAAAATTGGAGAAAAAAAAACCAACTAAAGTTGATCAATAAGTTGCCTGAAATTACTTTGCTTTTCAACTGTAGGAGTCAGTATTCAAAAAAAATCATCCTATCCTCCAAAACTTACTTTCTTAGCCATGATTTCATACTACTCCATGAACAATGTGATATTTTGAATAAGAATTGTGTACTGGCCCTTTGAACACTTAGTGTTTAGATTAAATATATAGTTGTAGTTTTGTGGTTTTTCACATATCCTCATATGTTTGGAAGTTGAAGGGTGAGCCCTAGTGCCTGATTATTTTCTTTCTCTCTCTTTTTTTTTTTTCTTTTGGTACCGGGGATCGAACTCATGACCTCACGCTTGCCAGGCAGGCGCTTAAGCCACTGAGCTAAATCCCCGGCCCCTATTTCCTTTCTCTTAGACATTGCCCTGTTTTCTGTGTATTTTTTTTCCAAATGAAAAATGACACCTTAAACTGTGACTTGACAAGCCACCTATCATTTGCTTGGCATGTAAATGGAAAGTATAAGAACCATATTCTAATATTTTTCTGAACTATAAATCTAGAAAATTAGTCTCTAATTTATGTCTCTGTTGATAAGCACCCTTTTAAAAGTTTTAAAAGTTGGGATGTATTCATTTTAAGTAAATACTGCTAAATTTCAGTAGTTTAGTTACTACGAGGTAATCAAATCTCAGAATTTATCCAATGATTGATAATAAATTTTCTCTCGTGTCTGGGGCTAATATCTTTAAGCCTTGTCACGATATCTGGATTTCTTAACTACAATACTCTCTCAGTCAAAACATCCTGTTATTAATACTTTGGGTTTCTCATAAAAGAAAAATCATGCGGTATTTACTCTTGAATGTCTAATTTATTTCATTGACCATTACGGTCTCAAGGTACATACACTTTCTTACAAATGATTCAAATTTATCCTGATTTATAACAGAGTAGTACTTCCCCCCCAATATATTTTTAGAATGTATATTTCTACATTGCAAATGGAAAAGATAAAGGAAAGGTAGGTTATTGATGGGAATGATGCTTTTAAGAGCTGTCTTGATATGTAACTAGACGGCCATGGTGGAACCCCGGAACCTGCACAAAGAAGCAATTCGCCCGCCCTCTTGGTAGCCGCCTTCCTCCAGTGTGAACCAGGAGGAGAGACAGGGAGCAGCCCCTGAGATCCGGCCACGGCCATGGTGGAACCTGGGGGCCTGCACAGGGGGGCAGTTCGCCCGCCCTCTTGGTAGCCACCTTCCTCCTTCATGAGTCAAGAGGAGAGCCCAATAACGGCCCCCAAGATCCGGCCATGGCCATGATGGAACCCAGGAGCCTGCATGGGGAAGCAATTCACCCGCCCTCTTGGTAGGAGCCTTCCTCTGGCGTGAGCCAGGAGGAGACCCAGTGTGTCTTGTGAGCCTGCCGGGGCTTGGAATCGAACCCCCCCCCCCCCCCCGCATCCCCGTAAACAGCCCCCTCTCCCCCAAACTGGAGACAGAGGTCTGAGCATCTCTTGGCAGGATGACTATGTGCAACATAGCAAATGTGGGGGGGCTCCTCTATCTTCTCTTTGAAGGCAAATGTTGTTTTCAGTTTTGTTTTAATTATGGTTGATTGCTCTATTCAATGTTCTCTTTTGATTGATTTTATAGTGTTCTGTCTTTGGTTTGATTTTGCTATGCTTAGTTGACTAGAAGGCTATTGTGAAGATAATGAGATATACTATGGTACCTATTATTGTTGTCCTGGTGGCCTGCTTGGGGTTCTGTGCCGATTCACTTCACAGTCTCAGTTGGCTTTGTTCTGTCTTGTTCTGTTGGGTTTCTACTACTTTCAAAATAAAAAAATAAAAAATAAATAAAAAGATATGTAACTAATGTTTAAACTTCAACTAATTTTTAACTGAGTATGATATAGACTAGCTGTTCAGGTTTTTAAAAACATTCTTAAAAGAAATGCTCTCTATTGCTTATATTAAATATATATGAACAGAATTGATTAGCATTTAAGAAAAATTTAAAAGTTTCTTCTTGATTATTTCTTGGGCTCTCTGGGATATTGGTTCTGTCTTCCTTTTGGGATATAAACTCTACTTTCAAACATAAAAATATTGTTTGTTTTGGTTTAGTGGAGTAAATGTCATATTTGTCTGAATGAGCATTTTCTCTTTACATTGTAAGCTTATACCATACACACTTTTTGTTTTTCTCTTTCCCTTTCCTTTCCTGTCCTGTCCTGTCCTGTCCTGTCCTGTCTTCTTTCCGTTGTACTGGGTATCAAACTCAGGACCTTGCACTTGCCAGGCAGGCACTTACACCACCGACCTATATTGTATATCTCTCGCCCTTTCTTTTTTATTTACATTATGAAAGTAGATTCCTGTGAAAAGAATACATGATACTATTACATATAGCAACTAGGATACTAAAACATCAATAATAATTAGTAGTTTGTTTGGGGGGCTTATTTTATATTACAAAGCTAATAGATACTTATAAAAGAATAAGGGAAGATAAAATATTTGGAGTCACGAACAGTAAGTTTGTCACCCTCTCCATTACTTGTCTACAACCATTAACTTGTATCTAAGCACTTGTCAATAAATCTCTTGAAAATGTACTTTTGACCATTTAATTGCTAGGTAGTAGACTGTGATGTCATATCTTCAGCTTTGGTGTATGGATGGAATTAGGGCTGACATCATATAGTGGTTTTTTATTTCATTTTTTTATTGTGTTTAGCTCTGCTATTCCATTCATGAGCAGGTTTAGATTCCAAGTGGCTTTCTAGCTTTTCTCCTCAATCTCGTTTCCAGTTTATTTCTCAAAATTCCTTTGCTGTCTTAAACTTTTCTGTTTCTACTTTTTAAGAAGGAAACATCTTGATTTTAGGAATATTTGGCCCTCTAGAAGGTTAGGATAATACTAGTGTTGGCAAAGTGGATTGTCAGATAAATTCATGTTATTTGTTCCTATGGTAGTATTAATAATACATATTTTCTGCATATATTATTTAATGGTTTGTTTATGAAAGTTAAATAGTATTAGTTTTTAAAAATGCAAGAAAATTGAAGTTGTGGGAAATACTTAAAAATTTTGCATACTTTTTATTGGTACAGTTTGTAAAACAATTCTATTTCAGAAATTATAACTAATGGATAAATTATAATAGCTTATGTAGCAATTCAAAATTTGTATTTGCTTGCTATAATATATTTAAAAATGTTAGCTAAGGCATATAATGCATACATAACAGTGGTATGGGAGATATGTGTCTTACTAATATGTGAAGTTTGAATTGGCAGGATTATAAATATTTTTAACATTCTAAATGCTTTCATTCTTATGTGAAATAAAATTATTAAAAAATTTTTCATCACATATTGGAAAATAGTTCCTAAAAGCAAAAGCTCTCTAATTACTTTCATTTCATGTGCAACCAGAAACTTTTTTTCCCTTCAGTTTTCCAAATCGTCACGAAGAACCATTGAATTTTTGTTTTTTAATTAAATTAGACTTCTCATTTTAGACTGTAAAACTCATTGTTTGCCCTTTTCTTTGACTCTTGTCCTTTCATTTGTCATCTGCTTCCATGTAATACTACCACTTATTCTCAGGGAATCAGTATACTCATTTTTGTCAGCTACTTGATTGATCTTACCTATTTTGTACTATATTTTCAACAGCAAATTTTGGACTCTGAATGGGACAGTGTTAAAATATTTATCTAACAGTAACAGGGAGAACAAATGAAATTCCAATAAGTATTCCTATTTTCTATTTGTGAAGTTTCTATAGAGGTCTGAAAGTGAGTCTTTGAAAAAAAAATTTTTGTTTTGCTATTCCAGAGATATTTTTCTATTTTTAAATGTATGTATGCATTTATTTAATAACTTTAGGGTTTTTTTTACAGTTATATGAAAACTGTTGTCTTCTTTTGCCTTTTTTTTTATATTATCCTTGCCTACCAAAATTCACCTGGCATGTTTCAACTGTGAAAACTTCTGAGTATTGATCCAGGATGAGCAGTCTCTAACTGAATAAGCTACTCGCAGAAATTCTCAGGTCATAATTTTCCTTCTTTTTTTGTCCTTACCAGTTTGTTAAAATAATAGTATTATTTATTTATCAAATGCTTTTAATGAACCTAGGTTTCCCTTGTAAGGAAGTTTATATACATTATTTCATTTAATTGAATATTCTATAGGCTACAACGAAAATCAGATACAATTTTAAAATATTTTATTAGTGCATAATAGTAATTCAAAATGATGAATTTCATTTGGTATATTGTATATATAACATATTTTCATTATTTTACCCCTAATATTCTTCTTGCTTTTCCCATCCCTTGCCCACTGGTCACCTTTCTAATCTCTAGTAATCCTTTTTTTTCCCTCTCACCTCCTTTTTTCTTTTTTCTTGTTTTTGGTGCTGGGAATTGAATTCAGGACGTTGCATTTGTCAGGCAGGTGCTAATGCTGCTGAGCCATATCTCTGGCCCTTTTTTTTCTTTTTTTTTTTAAAGATTCCTTCTATAAAAGAAAATGTGTGATATTTAACTTTGCGAGTCTGACTTATTTTGCTAAATATGGCGGTCTCCAATTCCATACATTTTTTCTTAAGGTGAAATTATTCTTTTTTGTGACTGAATAGTATTCTGATACAATCATTGTGTGTATATACTTTATCAACTTGTTCAAGTTACTTATTATGAATTGTGCTGCAGTAAACATCATTGTGCATATATTACTATATAGTATGCTGTCTTTAATTTTGGAAATATACCAAGGAGTGGAACAGTCAAATCAAATGGTATCACTCTGTTTAGTTTTTTGAGGACCCTTCATACTGATTTCTACAGTGATTATACTAGTTTATGTTCCCACAAATAGAGGAGATGGATTTCCTCTGCCCATCCTCACCAGCCTTTATGGTTGTTTGTAGTCTTGGTGATAGCCATTCTAAATATGGTGAAATAAAATTTCAGTGTAGTTTTGAATTTTTTCATATACCTAGTGACTATTTGTGTTTCTTCTTTTGAGAAATGTCTAATTATCTTACCCATTCCTTGATTTGGTTAGATATTAACCGTCTGTAAGAAGAACAACTTGCAAAGATTTTTTGTCTTATTCTGTAGGCTATTTTCTCATTCTTGATTGTTACCTTTGGTATACAGAAGGCTTTTAATTTGATGTAGTTCCATTTGTTGATTCTTGGAAATTTCTATGCTTTTTTCAGTCTGTTTAGGAAGCCTGAAACTTACAGTCTGTTTAGGAAGTCTGTTTCTGCCTGTGCCTGAAACTTCAGACATTCACATTGTGTTTCTTTTAACAGTTTCAGTGTTTCTGGTTTTCTCCCCAGGTCTTCAATCCATTTTTTCAGTTGACTTTAATACAGAATAAGATACAGGGATCTGTTTTAAATCTTTCATATGTAGATATCCAGTTATTCCAACACTATTTGTTAAAGTGGCTATCTTTTGTTGTATTTTTATCCCTGTGTAAAGAACCAGAAGACTTGTTGTGTGGGCTGTTTCTGTGTCCACTATTCTTTTCCATTGATCTACATGCCTGGTTTGATGCCAGTACCGTGCTATTTTTGTTATTATTACTTTGTAGTATATTTTGAAATTGAATAATATAATGCCTCCAGCATTACTGTTTTTGCTCAGGGTTGCTATTCTGGATCTTTAATGCTTCCACATGAACTTCAGAGTTTTTTTTTTTTTTTTTAATTCTTCAAGAATGTTGTTATTTTGATGGGGATTGCATTGACTCTATGGATCACTTTTGGTAATGTGGCCCTTTAACAATATTATTCTTCTGACTCATGAACAAGGCATATCTTTCCATTTTCTAATTTCTTCAATTTCTTTTTGTAGTGTACTATAATTTTTATTATAGAGGTCTTTCATCTCCTTGTTTATATTGATTCCTAGGTATTTTTAAACTATTATGAATGCAATTGTTTTCCTGATTTCTTTCTCAGCAGGTTCATCATTGATTTTTATGTGTTGATTTTTTATCCTGCCACTTCGCTGAATTTATCAGCTCTATGAGTCTTCTAATGGAGTTTTTAAAGTCCTCTAAGTATAGGATTATATCCTCCATAAATAGGGATAATTTGACTTCTTCCTTTTCTACTTGTATCACTTTTATTTTGTTATCTTGCATAATTGCTCTGCCTAAAATTTAAGGCACTATATTGAAAAGGAGTGGTGAGAGTGATTTTAGAGAAAATGCTTTTCATTTTTTTCCCCATTCAGTATAATGCTAGCTGTTTATTGTATATAACTTTTATTATTTTGCTGATAGATGCATCTATATATACTTTCTTGAAGGTTTTTTTGTTATCATGAAGAGATGCTGAATTTTGTCTAGTGCTTTTTCTGCATCAATAATCATGTGATTTTTTTAAAAATCTAGATTCTACTTTTGTGGTGTATAACATTTATTGACTTACGTATGTTAAATCATCTTTGCATCCCTGGGATGAAACCAACTGGGTAATGGTGCATGACCTTTATAACATGTTTAATTTTGTTTGCAAGAATCTTTTTGAGGGCTTTTGTGTCTATGCTTAACAAGGATATTGATCTATAATTTTTTTTAAAATTTTATTAGTACATTCGCAGCCCAGGATGACATTTATCATGGGCAGTTGGTACATATACATAAAACATCTTAATTCTTTTTCCATTCACTTCCCCTTCCCTTCCTTAATCCTTCTTCCATCTTTTAAAAAAGTTAACCAAATGATAATGCAAGTTCCACATATCAAAATCTGTGAGATGCTGCTAAATCTGTCCTGAGAGGGACATTCCTAGCTCTGAAAGCCTATATAAGATGAGAAAAAAAAAGTCTAAAGTCAGTGACCACAAGCTACCTTTAAGAAGCTATGAAAATAGTACAAGAAATCCAGCCTCAGTAAAAGAAACATAATGAGGGGCTCGAGTGCACGGTGCTAGTGCACTAGCAAGTGAGAGGCCCTGGGTTCTGTCCTCAGCACTGCGGAGGAAAAAAAGAACAAAAAAATCAATGATATAGAAAAAGAGGTGAATAAAGTAGAAAGTTGTTCTGATCTGTAGTTTTTTGTTGTTGAATCCTTATCTGATTTTGCTATGGGGTGATTTTGACATCATAAAGTGAATTTGAAAGCATTCCTTTCTATTTCATGAAAAGCTTTAAGTGTTCATTCTTCACTAAAGGTCTTAAGAAAGTCAGCAGTTGTTCCCTCCTCTCTGGGACTTTTCTTTGTTGGGGTAGTTTTTATTACTGCATCAGTGTCATTGCTTGTTATTGGTTTGTTTTAATATTTTTTGTAACTTTTTGGTTCAGTTTTCATCGATCATATGTATTTAGAAATCCATCTGTTCTAGATTCTCAAACTTATTGTAATACAAGTTTTCAAAGTCATTTATAACAGTCCTTTGGATGTCAGTGACATTTATTGTAGCACTGCCTATTCCTCTTGAATTTTATTAGTTTGGGTCATCTTTGTTTTAGTTAGTTTGGCTAAGAGTTCACCAATCTTATGTTTTCAGAGAATGAACTTTTATTTATTCATACTTTTTTGTATAGTTTTTTTAGTCTTTATTTAATTTGCTTCAGCTCTGATCATTATTTCATTCCTTTCCCTGGTTTTGGGTGTGATTTATTTCTGGTTTTCTAAGACTTGGCGATACAACCTAAACATTAGGTTGTTTATTTGGAATAACTTTTTTTGTTTGTTGTTTGTTTGTTTTAATGTAGACACCCAAAGCTATAAAACGTTCTGCTTAGAATTGTTTTCATTTTGTCTCAGATTCTGATGTTTTGTTTTTCCATTTTGATTCTTAGAATTTTAAAGTCTCTCCAGATTTTGTCAGTATCTCAGTGATATTTATACGTATATTATTCATCTGGGCGTAGTGGCATGTGCCTGTATTCCCAGTATTGAGGAGAAAGAGGCAGGAGAATTGCTATGAATTTGAGACCAACTTGAGTTACATTGGGAGTTAAAGACCAGCTTGGACTACTTAGCAAGACTCTGTCCCCCCAACCCACAAAAGAAGAGGAAAAAATCTAAACCAAAAAGAAACAAAACCCCATGTATTATTTATTTTCCATTTGTATAGTTTCTGTGATTTCTTTTGTTGATTTCCAGCTTCATTCCATTGTGATCTGATAGGATGAATGATAATATTTCTTTTTTTTTTTTGGTACTGGGGATCGAACTCACGACCTTGCGCTTGCCAGGCAGACGCTTATGCTGCTGAGCTAAATCCCCAGCCCCGTATGATAATATTTCAATTTTTTGTCTGTGTGTGTTTTTGAGACTGTTTCACTATGTAGACCAGGCTGACCTTGAACTCACAATCCTCCTGCCTCAGCCTGTTGCGCATGGGATTACAGACATGTGTCACCACAGCTGGCTAGCTTTTAATATTAAGACTTGCTTTGCAGCCTAAAATATTATCTATTTTGGAAAGTTTACAATCTTCAGCATACTCTTATTTTTAGTTCCTCCTCTTATCAGGACACTAATCCTCTCAGTTCATTATCCGGTCCTTCTGACCTCATTTAACCATTATTACTTCTCTAGAGACTCCATTTTCAAGTTAGCTATACTAGGGATTAGAGCTTCAACATTTGGATTTGAGTGAGTTTTAGCCCTTAACATTTTGCTCCTGGCTCCCTCCCAAATTGATGTCTTTCTCACGTGCAAGTACATTCATTTTATCCCAAGTATCCCAAAAGTCTTAACCATTCCACATTGAACTCATTGAACCATTCCACATTGAGTCGCATCTGTCACATAAATCAAATATGGGCAAGACTTGAGTTACACTTCAGCCTGAGGCAAAATTCCTCTCCAGCTATAATTCTGTGAAACAAGGCCATTTCTATTTTCCTGAATACAGTGGTGGGACAGGCATGGGATAGACTCTTCTTCCATGTATAGTTTTTGACTTTTCTTAAGACTGAAGGCTGGATAGGGTTGAAGATGGTTAGTTTGCCTTTTCCCAGGTTAGATAAACATCTGGTTTAATACTTTTCCTTGAGAACAGGGCTTTGTCTTGAGGAAGTATCTGGCCATATTTCCAAATGTTTGCTTTTCTTCTGTTATTCTATATGTGAGGAGATTTTCCTTGTATTTTCAGTATGAGAACTTTGTGGGAAGGGTAAAGGTAAAACTCCATCAAAGTATGAGAGTTACTCTAAGGCTAAGCTAGTAGGAACTTTTTACTTTCAGTCTAACCTATACTTAGTCTCTAGTAATTTATTAAAATTACCACTCAAGTGTTCTTACCACTTTATAACTCCAGAAGCATCTACTTTAAGAATGCCAATCTGGGCGAAGACTGGCTTTGATACTTTGGTTTCTCCTGTGTGTCTAGATGTTAGGGTGACAGACTGCCCTGTGACCTGGGTTCTCTGATAGGACTAAGAAAATTGACTTATTTTTAGTTTGCTTAACTCTTTTTCTGTCTTTAGAATGGAAACAGATTACTTCTAAGCTCTTTTACATATCATAGCTAAAACCAAAAATCTGTATTTTAAAAATTTAAATATCTTTGTTCTTTACTTCTTAATAAATCTTTAATTTCTTAATAAAAGATACAAATAACTAGATGATAGTGCTGACTTATAAGATAGCTTAAATTTAATGTGAACATTATGCCAATGATACTGGCGTTTTAAAAAAATAATTGTTTTTTTTCTTTGGTATAATATAGTGTAGTAGTAGATATCTACATATATGGAATTGTTGTGAGTCCATTTAATTATACTGTTAGTAAGTATTTGTGGGATACATATATACCAGCCTTTGTATTAGATGCTTGGGATATAGTATGGCTTAGACATACTGGTTGCCTGTGGTCTAGTAGAGAGAAAATACAGGTGCGTACAGACCAAAAAGATACCTGTAGAAAGAGTAGTGATTTTGGTATGGGAGAAGAAAACAGCAGAATTCTTCCCAAGTATAGGACCTGAATTTTGAAGGATAAATAGGGGGAATTCATCAGATAGAATTGGTGGAAAGGTATTTCCTTTCAGTATGAAATGTGTGAAGGCAGCAGAGACATGAAACAATGTAGGGTATTTTGAAGATTATAGATAGCTTATTAATTTTGGATTTTAGACTGTAAGGAGGACTGTTACAATGAGGTTTCTGTAATAGGCAGGGGGACAGGGATTCTAAGGAGTTTAATCATTATCTTCTGTAATTTGAGGAATTGAATGAAGAATTTGAGCAAGTAAGAAAAGTAGTCAGATTTACATATGGAAGAGCTTTGGAGAATATAGAAAATGGGGTATGAGCAAAAGAGAGAAAAGAGATGGTAAGACTGGAAAAATTTTGTTTCTGTGTGTGCAAAGGAAAAAATACATTAAAAGAAAACTTTTTTTGAAAAGAGATTTACTGAGGGTAAGGAAAAGAACTTATTTCCTGCTTTAGAAAAAACAGAATCACCAACAAAAATGTCATGAGTTTTCATAAGAAGAGTGGATTAAAGAGGGCGAGTGCCTATGGATTTAGTTTGAAATGGGTTAAGTTTGACATATATCAGTAGAATTGCCCTCAAGTTGTGGCATATATTAATTTAGAATTTATAAAAAATTTAATCTAGATTAGAGATAGGTATAGAAGTAATACAATATATGTGTTAAAACCATCCAAAGGAATTAAGATGCCTGGGATAAATTACATTTGTGCGTAAAACTTAGGGGAATGCCTGTATTTAAGAGGTATCAAGAGAAGAGAAGCCAATAAAATGATTATGTTAAATGAAAACTTCCAAAGAGGGAAGGAGGTTTGGGAGAAGACTACATTATTTAAAGTTTGAACATCGAAAACATGATACTGTCATTATTTGCATGTGAATTTAAAATTTGAAGTTGGTCAATAATTTTTCTCTTTTCTTATTTCAGAAGCTTTTGTCAGTTAGATATTGGTTTACCTTTAACAAATATTAAATACTCACTGTTGGTTCAGTTTTACTTTTATTTTTAAAGGAGTACTTCTGTATTTGTCCAAGTGACTACCAGCTTACAAACACTTTGATAATTTTTTTCTTCAAAAATAATTGCCGAAGTTCTCTTTCTAATTTTGGCTTCTTTAATGATATAAGCAAATACCATATTAACAGCCTGAGCAACTAAAATCTCTGAATGGAAAAATTAATAGTAAGTACTCCGTTATTAAGCCTAAGGGGGAGGAGAAGTATCTTGTCATTGTTTCTAATTAAATTTAAGTCCAGGGCTAAATGAGAACAATAGACCAGGGAAATGTTTCCAAAGAAGTGGTGTAACGTGGGAAACATTAGAATGCTCAAGTACTGTGCGTATGTATTTGGGTGTGGGCAGAGGAATTGTGGCTAAGAATTGATGATAGAAAGACTGTGATGATTTTTTTTTTTTATTGTAAAAGTTAGTTATGGCAGAGCAAAATACGTAAAGGCCTTGAAGTGGAACACAGTATGAATACTTTTTTCTAAGTACTATAGCATGGTAACAATATACAGTTTTAGTAAGTATAGAAAAGTTTAACTTTTGTATTTAGGATCTTCTATTATAAATGACAGAGTTAAATATTAACTTGTTGGGAAATGAATGCTCTGTAATTGAATTTTGAGATTATAACTAACATAACAGAAGCACCTCAGATGAGCTGAGATTAGCTAACATTTTAGTCCCTCTCTGCTGCTAGTCACAGAGTAGGGCTATCCCTTCATTCTTTACTGTGTATCTAGTTCCAGCCTGGAGATGCTTAGTGGATAGAAGGTCCAACAAATGACTGGGCATGGTGGCATTTGCCTGTAATCCCAGCCCTTTGGGAAGCTGAAGCAGGCAAGTCTCAACTTCAAGCCCTGTCTGAGTGACTTAGACCTTTAGACTCTGTCTCAAAAATAAAATGTAAAAAATGGGCTGGGGATGTAGCTCAGTGTGAGGATCCTGGGTTCAATCCACAGTACTAAGAAGTACTAAAAAGACCTGACAGCTGAACCAATTAACCAATTAAAAACTGACAAAGATATTCTATAAGGTCATCTGTGAATTTCTTTCTTAACATTTTATAGTAATATATAGTTTGGTGCCAGTAGATAGAGAACTACTAATTACATGTTTTGAACAAGCATTTTGTTAACATAGATCTTTGACGTACACTTCAAAAGACAAGTATCCTTGTATTTCAGAGACTTTCTAGTATAGATTGAGCATCCCAAATTTGAAAAGTTAAAATCTGAAATCCGAAATTTTGTAAGATACTCAATTATTTAAACTTCCAAGCATTGTGGATAATGGGTACTCAACCTGTATAGATAAAGGCTATCCTACAAGATAAATATGCCATCTTTTCCTAAATTTCACAGAGAAAACAATAGAAGTTAGTGGAGAATGCTAAATATGTGAGGTACTTTTATTTTACAAAGGTATAAAATTAGTGATAGTTTTGAAAGTCATTGACTTATTTGAAATGCACATTCTAAGGTACTATAATGAAGTTTAAAGAAGCAATTTAAATCTGAAATCTTCCTAATAACCAACATAATACATTTATAGCAGTCTGAATCATGTATTTCACTTCAAAGTTATAGTCCAATTAATGACATTAATGTTCTGGCTTCGATAATGTACTGTATTTATATAAGATGGGATCACTAGGGATGGCTGGATTAAGCTTACTATGTTTTTTACACTTTTTAATGACTTTGTAGTAAACATAATGTAGAGAAGGAAAGATAAAAAGTATTTAATAACAGTTTGTCCGTTAGTATCATTTCTACTAACTATAAACTGATTCTTTTACATAAAATTCATCTTGAATGATAATTTAATTGTTCTTTTGTGTTTAGATAAAATGAACTTCATCTTTTATTACAAAAGCACAGGTGATTTGTGGAGCTGGTGAGTCTGATGGAGTTTTCTTACAAATTTTAAGTTATCACTGATTTTGAACCTTTTCTGTGCTCTGAAAGATGAAGGTCAGATGAGTCAGGTGATCTTTTAAGAAATGTTGTTCAGTTTAGATTTTTCAAAGTGTATAAGGTTTTTCAGTTTAAATAATTACTTGAAATTACTGAGTATTTTCATATTCTTTTTGACAGTATTTTATTTAGTTACTAATTAAGTAGTATCTTCAAGAGTTAGGGCTATTGTTTCCATTTTACAGATGAGGAAATTGAGAGAACTCATTTAGTTTATGACTTATCCAGGAACATTCAGTGAATTGACATTAGAGCTGGAAAAAGAGATCAAGATTGGAACTCTAAACATTTTTTTAAACAACTGTTCTGTGCTTATTAGTCCAATAGACCAAGACAGTAACCAAATTAAATTTATGTTTTTCACAATGACAGCAAGGAGGAAGAAATTCTAGTTTCAGACATGGTCCATAAGTATCTAATTTTTCAGTCTGATGCATCAAGAATGTTTCTTCATCACCATAGCCCTTGTTTCATATGTAGCATAATAAAAAGCCCATGGCATAAGACAGTAATTTCAAAAATTTTTTTTCCTTATTAAGAAGCATGACAGTTTATTCCAAAATAAATAACTCCATTTTTAAAAAATTAAAAAAGACAAGTATATAACAAACATATAAATATAGTGCATATACTTGCCATTAAATATATACTAAAATTCCTTTCAGGTTCACAAATTTTATACCATGTGAAAGAACACTACTGTGTAGATTAAATTGGAATTTAGGAACTGATTTAAATTTTATTCCATGTTTGAGAACTGAGAACAGTTAATATAAAATATTTGTCTATATTGTCAATTTGGGATGCTATAATAAAAAAACAAAGATTAAATGACTTAACGGGAATTTATTTTACATACTTCTGGAGGACAGAAAATCTTAAGATTAGAGTGCTAATATGGTTGGGTTCTGGTGAGGGCCTGCTTTCTGGCTTGTAAGTGGTTTGCCTTATCATTGTATCCTCACATGGCAAAGAGAAGGCAAAAGCTCTGTGTCTCTTCTTACACAACCTTCATCCTGATGATTTTGTTATGTTTGAAAGGGTTAAGGCCCACCTACTCAGACTGTCTCATTGAGGCTTAGGTTGTCAGTATGACTTAATGGAACATAAACATGTAAGTGTAATATAAAGACAAGCTTTTGTTTTACAGCAATTTGGTATAATAGGTTGGGAGAAAATTAGCACTGTGGATTGAATCTGTCTAATTCCAGATTTAGGTCTTATACTGCTAAATATATTAATCATAGAAATAATTTTCAGTATTATCTTTGGGAATTAGAATCCTGATATTAACAAAACATTTTATTTGTCAGTGGCACCAAGGTCTGTTCTTTCTTCCTTCTTCCCTTTCTCCCCTACTCCCTCGTTCCCTCTTTCTGTCTGTCCCTTCTTCCTTCGTCTGCCTCTCTCCCTCTCCCTCTCCCTCTCCCTCTCCCTCT
>PVJX010027007.1:0-25284 GCA_004027295.1 Dolichotis patagonum | reverse complement strand
TGTTCTCCTCATGGACCTTCAAGTCATTCTGTGTGTCTTCTTCTCCAGGTTCCTGACCACCCACAATTTCATTGAGGTACTGCTGATCGATCTTATCCAAAGCTGCTTTTAGATCGTTCCTCAAGCCCTAGGAAAGGCCAAAGAGAAAGGGTACCTATTCGACAGTACACTTTGCTTATCAGAGCTATACTTCACTTTCTCTTCATAACTAGTTAACAACTTGGCAAAAGTAGGGACTCAATCAATTTATTATACTACCTAATACACTAGCATCACTGTCAACTCCAAGTTAATTGCTACAAATATATTCAAATTAAGGAAATGTGTATGTGATGTCAGTAGATGGTCAGGAAAATACAATAGAGCCGAGCAACAAATCAAGTAAGCATCTTCACAAATGCCAAGAATGTGTAACAAACCTCAGCAGAGAACTGATCAGGCCCCACCAAAATCCACAAACCATTTCCCCAGTTCACTTAAAATGTCCAGCCTCGTTTCAACTATTCTGAACCCCAAAAGCATTTACAAATATCCATAGAACAAAGCTGATGCCTCATCTGTATGCTTTCAACAAACTGGCAAATTTCACACTCCATGCATATCCATAATTACATAATGTTGTTTTTTTTTTTTACATAAAAAAAGAAGCCTCAGTTTCCTCAACGTGAATGAAACTCGGCTGGGAGGGTGACGTGAGAAGACAGCAGTGTCGTGGCCGGCTGTGAAAGCTGTTGACCGTCTAGATTTAATTCCTTGGGACTATCCAGCTCTGGGAAAACTCCCCGTACCTCCACAGGCCTCAGCGGGGAACAACACCATCTACTCTGCATAGCTGCCTGGAGAATTCTACGTTTTAAATTTCATTTAACATTTACTGTATATTAGGACTGTTGCAAAAGCCTTACAATGTAGGTCATTTAAATGTGTTAATGGGTATACAGTGCACTTTCAAAAAAGTTGCTCAAATACAATCAGCATTCAACAAATGTTAACACTGAATGTTACTATATTAAAGACATCAGATTGTTTTTTGCTGTCCTTTCATAAACATTCCACTCAAAATGGCTTCAACTGTCCGCATGCTGACTGGGGTGCCTGCTATGTGTAATGTGTGAGGCTAGGGGCTGCCCAAGATTATTACACTTAACCCTCACAACACCTCAGAGAACAAACAGCACTCCCTCTATTTTACAAGTAAGGATTCCACAGCGCAAGTAGATTAAAGACCTGGAGTGGAACCCAGGCCTTTTGGTCCTGGGCTCTTACGGAAGCACCCGACTCAACACAGAAAAACAAAACAGAACAGATCCACCTCCGCCTGCCAGCCGCTGCCACCCAGAGGCTGCTTCCTGCGGGCAGCCAGAGCCAGCAGATCCACCTCCGCCTGCCAGCCACCGTAGAAGACTCGCTTCCTGCGGGCAGCCAGTGGGAACAGGGACATGCTGCCAGGAAAGTCTGCGCATTCCACTCGCAGGCCACCACTGGTGGCCCATGCTTCCTTCGGGGTCATCATCCACTGGGGGAATCAGACAAACACACCCGTGTGCCTGTCACCACTGCGGGAGTCCTGATACAGACACGCAGACTGAGAGAAGCAGTCCCAGCACCGTGCACCCCCTAGCCATCAGGGAAGCCCCAGTATAGCTGCAAAGGTCTGGAGAAGCCCACCCCACACCCTGCTACCTCCCAGTAAACCCAGGACTGTACAAACACAGGTGCCTGCCCCATTCCCCTACACCGTGGAGTGGCAGCCCAGGTGGGAAGTGCCTGGAACCCCATAACCCACTTGTTGGGAGGAACCCAGGAGAATGTCAAGATAGAGAAGCAATCTCAGACCTTCGGTCCACACAGAACAAGTTTGGGAGATGCAGTCATTGAATAAAATGGAAGTCACGCTTCCTGAAATCTCCAGTAGCTTAACAGCTGAAGTAAAGAAACAAATTCATGAGACCATCAAAGTAATTAAACCAGAAATAATGTCTCAGGTAAAAGAAGAAATGAAAAACATAATGAAAGAATTGCTTAGCATATCTAAAGAATACAGAAATAAAAAAGAGTAGCACAGGAAAATGATGAAAACCTTGGATGAATAATATAAAAGATATTACAATGCATGAAACAGATTCAAAAAGATAACCAGAAAACTGAAAAGTCGGATCAAAAGCTGGCAAAATCGCTCGAAACAGACTGAAGACAGACTTTGAGACCTTAAAGACAGGATTGCAGCTAGCGATTGTGAATGGAAAGATCTTTTAAAAATAACAAGGAACTAGAAAATAACAATTCAACGGCTGCAAGACGATGTAAAGAGAAATAATCTAAGAGTGATAGGTATCAGTGAAGAAGCAGAGGTCAACACAAATGAAATTAAAAGGATATTCACAGAAGTAATAGAAGAAAACTTCCTGAACATGGGAAATGAATCTGGTATACAGATAAGTGAGACATACAGAACTCCAACTAGCCATAACCAAAGGAAATCTACACCTAGACATATAATAATCAAGATCCCAGAAATTCAGCACAAGAACAGAATATTAAAAGCTGTTAAAGAAAAGAAACAGATCACCTATAAAGCAAAACTAATCAGAATCACTGCAGACTTGTCAACAGAAACCATCAAGTCAAGAAGAGTTTAGAGTGAAGTGTTTCAAATCCTGAAAGAAAACAACTTCCAACCCAGACTGATGTTCCAAACTTGATCTTTCAAACTGGATGGAAAAATAAGATACTTCCATGATAAAGAACAACTGAAGGAATTCGTGACCACCAAATCAACCCTATAGAGAGTGCTAAAGGATATTCTAGATAGAGATAAAGATGACCATAGTTCCAGAAACAGCACAGAGGAGGATCAGGCAATTAAATGAAGGGGAACAATGGAGGGCCAACAGCAGGAGGATAGCAGGGCAGAGACAAACCAGTGTATGCTGGTTGTAACCATTAATGTAGATGGCCTCAGGTCAGCAATAAAAAGAAACACAGGGAGAGTGGATCAAGAAACAAGATCCATCAATATATTGTATACAAGAACCACATTTAACTCAAAAGGAAATTCATAGGCTGAAAATCAAGGAGAGAAAACAATTGTTCCACGTGACAAGAGGCCAGAAAAAAGCAAAGGTAACTTGCCCATCAACCACAGAATGGATAGGAAAGATATGGTATTTTCACACAATGGAAAGCTACCCAGCTATGAAGTAGAATAATCTCGAGGCTCATGTAAGCAAATGGATGCAACTGGAGGTCATACTCATGGGCAAAACAGTTTGAACTCATACAAGTAAACACTAACATAAAAAACAGAGGAGTTAGTGAGATCCAAAAACACAATAGATATTATAAAAGTGATAGGGGAGAAAACACCTAGGAGGAGAAGCTGGTAACCAATGTTAATTTCTTATTGTCTTGTCTCTAACTCCTGTAATGTTTTCACAATTTTGTTAGGTTTGGTTCTGTTCTGTCTTGTTAGATTTTACTGTGTCTGATGGTATAGGCAGCTATTTTGAACATAATGGGATGTATTATGGTAATCATGGTTGGCTTCCTATTATCTTGTTTTGAAGTCCTATAATGCTTTCATTCTTTTAATTGGTTTTATTCTGTTTTGTTTTGTTTATTATGTATGATGGTATGAACAGCTACTTTTGAGACATTATAGTAACCATTGTTCATTTCCTGTTATCTGGTTTTGAAGTAATGTAATACTTTCATTCTTTTGTTTTGATTGGTTTTAGTCTTTCTGTTATTTGATTTCATTTATGTATGAGCATATGGACAGCTATTTTGAAGAGAACAAGAGACACCATGGTAGCCACTGTTGATTTCCTGCTGTACTGTTTTAAAGTCCCATAATGCTTTCATTTTCTTGCTTTGAGTGGTTTTATACTACTTTGTTTTATTTAATTGTATTGTGTGTGAAGGAATGGATAACTATTTCAAAGAAAACAAGAGACATTATGGTAGTCACTGTTGACCTTCTGTTGTCTTGCTGTGAAGTCCTGTGTTGCTTGCATTGCTGTCCTGATTAGCTTTGTTCTCTTGTTTTGTTTTTATTCTCTTTAAGATAAAAAGAAAAAAAAAGAACAGAAAAACAAAACAGCCCCCGCCCACCAGAATGAGATAAATATAGATAGGCTAAAGTTTATTAAAGGCATATAGAAAAGGAGGCAAGTAATTCTGACTGGGACCATGGCTACATGAAAGAAGATGTCATCACTGAATTGTGTCTGAAAGGGCAAGAACAGATTGCAACCAAGCACAGGAGAGAGAATCCTGGACACAGGGAAATGATCCTTACACACACAGACAACTAAAAACCATTCAGGCAACTGTCAGTGTCACAGGACTGGAGCAGCAAGGCTGAGAAGTGCAGCAGGAAATCAGTTTGCCCACAAGCAAGGCAAGCAGTCAGGAAAGCAAGCTAGCAACCAAAACATGTGCAGGACAGATGCCCGGGCCAGCCCCCAGCCACCCCAGCTGTTCCAGCAGAGAAGCCAGGCACCACCCGAGGAGATTCGTCCCAGGGAGTCACCAAGTGACATCAGCCACACCCTGACACAATCACATGGAGGACCCCAAGCAAAAGACAGCCTACCTTAACGAAATCAACCACAAAACTATGTGAGATGTATTATGGTGATACAGTGTGTCGACTTGAGAAGTTCAGACATTTAATTAAGTGGGCAGAGGGGAGGGGTGGCCACTTGCCAAGGTCCTTACTTTGTAACATCCTCAGTTTGTGCAAGAGGGTGGCATGCAGATGGTGTGAATGCTATACCCATGCAAAGTAGGGGAGGGTGGTCTGCTTACAATATAAGAGAGGAGAAGAGGCTTGTTTGCCCTTGTTTTGCTCTGGCTGCTTTTGCTGGCTGCTACCTTGAAGTGTTGCCTCTGTGCCATGCCACTCTGCCTTGGAGCCAGCTAATTATGGACTGAAACCTCCACAAACAGTGAGCTAAATAAACCTTTCCTTCCTCCATTTTGGGTGTTGAGTATTTTGTTCCAGCAACAACAGAAAAGTAACCAAGACAAGATGATACATTATCTCAAACTACCACATATCATGGTGATTTATTACACTCGAGACACCCAAAAAAGACTTTACATTAATGGACTGTTTAATATGATTAAGAACTGGGGTGGTCTGTTACACAGCCACACATAACCATATCCATTTCTCAGTAATTGATACAGCAAGTTAGAGGCCACAGAAGATTTGGGAAAACTATCATAATTGACATTTGTAGAACTATATAACCAAGGCAAAAATATATTCTACTCAAGAGCCCATGGAATAACCACATACTGAGCCCTAAAAAAAGATCAAAGCCTCCATGTAAAAGCTAAAATTATGAAACTTCTAAAAGAAAACAAAAGAATATTTCTTAGAAGCCTTGGAAAAGGAAAATTTTTTAAAAAAGCAACACTCATAAGAGGAAAAGCTAGTGAACTGAATTTCATCAAAATTTAAAACTGCTCAGCAAAAGATTTCATTAAGAGAATAAGTCACAAAGAGAAAACATTCACAAAACAGATCTGTTACCTGACAAAGGGTGTAATCTAGAATACAGAGAGAACTTCTAAATTCATTAACAAAAAGACAACAATTCAATTAAATAAAACAAATAGTGGTACATTCATATAATTGAGTATCACAGAGCAATGAAAAGGAAATCAGTGCAGCCCACAATAGCATGGATAAAGCTAAACAATGTTATCTTGAGCAAAAGGAGGCACAGCACACGTGTACATCACTTGAATTATGAGAACCAGCCAAATCCATCAATGGTGACAGAGTTCAAAACGGCAGCTGCCTCAGGTAAAGAATATGAGAACTGGCCAAGAAGGACCCCGGGGGCTTTCTGAGGCAATGAGAACCGTCTGCATCTTGTTCAGGTGGTGTACATATTTGTCAAAAGGTACTGAATTGTATGATTAAGATACACACATTTTTCTTAAAGAAATCTTACCTTCAGCAGCAGTAACTATTTTTCCATCTTTGCCTGTAATTATGCTGTACGTCAAACTCCAAAGTATTCTAGTTTATGTGATATTATGTATTTTTCTAGCTCTGGTTTGACTTTTTACCTTGTTAACTTCTGGTGTGAGGATTTCTATTTTTCTTAATCGTTGAAAAGCATCATAATCAGTTTCTCCAAACAGTCTAATTGGTTCTCCTCTTTCTCTCAATCTTCTGATTACCTATAAAGAGAAACAAATGTCCAATAAATTATTTAACTTTTGAAGAGAAAAAAACTAAGCATCTTAAAACACTGTATATTTTACCTTAAAACTGAAACATGAGTTAAAAAAAAAAAAACTGACTTAATTATTCAAACACATGCTTCTAAGTGAAATAAAAAATTCAGATATTTTAATCATTTCAATTAGATGTCTGTGAATGAATGAAAATGATTTAGTTAAAAGTCTATTTTGACTCAGATGTCACTGTTACAAATTTTATCACTAGAAGTGCTCTGACATAGATCTACAGTTCAGCGCTAAAGCAAGCCCATAATAGAAGCCGCCTGCGTTTCTGTAGGACACATACATGAGCACATTGGACCTTACTTGTAAGAAAGTAAGAAAAGGGCCCTCATTTTACATAATGATAACTCCTTAGTCTCTTAAAAAGGCAAAGCAAGAGAACAGTTACCCCTTACACTAACATACTATTTTAGGTGACCAAATAGTTGTCTTGCAACACTGATGCTAAAAGAAAGCTCTGTTTGGTTTTCCTTAATTTTCCATAAATAGATACGCTATGTTGTGATCACACCTGAACAACCTTACTATTTCAGGCTCTTTGGCTGCCTGCTGCGGGTAGGGCAATCTGCAGAATACGCAGTAATAACAACACTCAGATGGAGTAAAGGACAGAATGGATTTAAAGGAGAATAAAAACTGGATTCAGCTGGTAACTCCACGATAGTGTACGCCAAAGCAGGCGCTGCAGTAGTACAGTAAACCCAAACCTCACGCCTCGGAAGAGACTGAGTTCTGACTGAGTGAGCTGTCTACAAGGCTCCTAAGCTGCAGACTTGATTTCATGGGTTGGATGATGGTTGTACGGGTGTCTGTTTTGTAATTACCCTTTACATTGCAGTGTTTTATACACTTTTAATGTACATGTTGCATTTCATAAAGAGAAACAATATAATTATGAAAATTAAATTTAATCCAAATTTTTAAAAAATAAGAACCTTTATCTGGAAGATCTGTCCCCCTTGGGTTAATAACAGGTTGAGATTAAGAAAGAAATTTAAGAGGTCATACTACCTCCAATCAACGTAGAAATGACCTCAGAATGTCAGGTCGCTGGCTGATTAGTAATGGGTACCCCATCTCTTTGTGAAACACCCTCCCCATTTTGGACAGGCATGTGTGGCTTCTCAATGCTGAACTGACTGGATTTCTGTCCCTTTTTCCTTCTACCCTGTGTCACCAGAGAGGACATTCAGTGCTCTCCTAAAATCAGGGCTGTCTTCACTGGGCTTTTAAAAGACATCTGTATAATTCTTCTTTTTAGGATAAGTATTCCAGATTCCTTCATCGCCTAGTTTTTATAGGTAGCTTCCAGAGTCAGGCATTCTTTCCTCTGAAAGGGTTCTCTCTATGCAACATTCCTTCTAAAAAGGTGGAAGATAGAGCCCAAAGTAATGCTGCAAATTCGTTAATCTGTGAGAAGTCCGAGCGCCAGCCTTCTGATCCAGATGCTGTACTTGCAGTAGCAACATTCATGCCTATCCACAGCCAGACATGGAGACAAAGACTAAGGATATAAACTGAGAGCCAATGAAAAAGGAAAAGAACTGAAACAGAGACAGGGACAGAGACAGACAGACACAGAGAGAAAAGGAAGGACGGAGGGAGAGAGGAAGGATCTGTTAGACCCGTAAAACACTGCTTAAAACTGGGGGCTACTGATACAGTAACTTAAACTAAATTATGAGAATTATATAATGTGTTCTTATATACCAGTTTCAATGGCTAATGCTCCTCTAGGTGGGTTATATGACAGTGGTTCAGCTTAAAGGCAAGATTATAAACTATCGGAACTCAAAACATGCAAGGATTCTATTATTCAAAATTTGAAATACACAAATAGATACAAAAACTGTGATATGGAAGCCCTCTTTTACTATGTCTTTTACTATGTCAACAGAATTTCTTTAAGTGAGGGGAGAAACTACATCCTCCCCACATTATCGGGTATCCAACTATTAATATCCAACAATGATTAATATGAGTAGAGCCTGTAAGAACAACTACTTAGAAGTATTTTGCCTTTTAATCCAAACTTTACAACATTGAGACAGGTACATAAAGCAAATTGTAAAATATAAAGTTTTTTAATACAAAATTTTAATAGAATTACAAAATATATGAGTGACATGAGATTTTAAATTTCTCTAATTTTGCAATTTAATACATGTTCATTTTAGACGTGAAATTAATAAAAACATAAAGAAAAACCATATAAAGAAAGAGTTCATACAGGCGGGGGAAACACTAACACATTTTAACTTCTAGGGTTAGGTAAAATGTTTCTAAGCAAGGCTACACATGATGAAGACAGATAACCAACAAATCACGTAAAATGTGAAACTTACGCACGTCAGAAGCAAGGGGCAGACTGGTGAAATATGCTCATCTGAAATACGTCTTAACATTTTTAGCACATAGATATGCTGCTTACAAATCAGTAGAAGCACTGACTTCACAACAGAACAACAGCTACTCACAAAAAGACTAATGACTACTGAATACATGAAAACATATCAATTCTAGTCATCATTAAGAGAAAGTTGCAAGTTAAAACAAGGTTCTTTTTCTCACAGATCTGTGTGGTAAAAAAACTTAAATATTGCTTTCAGACTGACAAATGCTAAAACACTGTAAAATGGTTGACAGAGAGGCTAGGAAATGGTACCTCTGACATAATCAGAAGTTAAGTGGACATACTTTTGGATCAGAATGAATAAACTGACTTATTGACCGACTATGGCACTGCTTAGCTATATCTCAGCCCTTTTTAAACTTTATTTTTGAGACAAGGTTTCACTAAATTGCTCAGACTAACCTTGAACTTGCGATCCTCCTGTCACAGCCTCCTGAATAGCTGGGATTACCAGCATGTACCACCATGCCCAGCTACTCAGAAATTCTTTTCCTACAAAACTGTCTCATTAATAAACCTGGGCAAATACATGGATATATGTAAAAGGATGCTCACTATACATCGCATTATTTGTAACAGTAAACAGTGAAAAGTAACACATACTCATCAATAAAGGACTAGTGAGTCACAATACTAGCTACAACGCATTATCTACTACTACTATTCTTTTTGTGTATTACCTTTATGTATTTCCTCATTTAACCCTAAAAACCGTACGAGCCAGACACTGTCATTCTCCCCATCCCATAAAAGGAAATCAGATATTAGGAAGGCTGCATAACTTGCCCAAAGTCACACATTTACTGGTAAAAAGTTTTCATCTGCAGTACAAACATACATATGATCACAAAATGATCACACAACATACATACATACATACAACACAAAATGATCAAAGAACTGGGTTTTTCAGTGAGAACGCTTGTCTCCTTTGTGTGAGGAGGAAGCAGACGCGCACACACCTGCGTGCTGACGACACGAGCACCAGGGTGGAGGGCGGGTCAGAAGCAGGGACAGGAGCAGCACAAGCGAAGGTGCTGTTTTATGCCCGTGTACAGCTGAGTTCTCATAGCACATGGCTTTTTTTTTTTTGGTACCGGGAATCAAACACACGACCTAGCACTTTCCAGGCAGGTGCTTTAAGCCACTGAGCTAAATCTCCGGCCCCCACATGACTATTTTAACTTTTTAAGTAACAATTGATATTGATCAGGATACATAAATTTAATTATATTTATTTAGAGCGTATATGTTTCTGAAGGTTTATGGTAAGTGGTTTTAAAAAGTAAAATAACACTATCAAGCAAAGAAGCAGAGACTCATTTAGACTCTCATGCAGAACACTGTCTCAGGCACACAGGTCACTTTCTAAGGAAACAATGACGCGTCAGTTAGACACCAGGGAGATTTTTCTTTCCTCCACAGAATACTCCTACAGAAACTTACCTCTTGCCTTGAAAGAGTCATGGGTAATTTTTCCTCTGCCAGTTCAAGTTCTAATACTGGATTTGATGAAGTTAGTGGTTTCTGGTCCTCCTCTTTGGGCTGTATCTATATTAATACCCAAAATAAGTAAAATTCAGCTTATGGAGTTAATATTTGTCATTCTATTGCCTTAGCTAAACAACAAAATATATGTTTCTTTTAGCATTCCTGAGGAAAAAGCTCCTAGTAAATGTACGTGCTCTTACGAGCATATCAAACATCCACTCCAGGAACATCCCAAGTAGAAAGCATGCACATCGGAGGCAGAGCTCTTTCTAGAAAAGAGTGATCAACTGTATTGGTTCCCAAAATCCAAACTCAGAAGTACTAAAATCTCACTTACTTTCTCCTCAGATTCCGAAGGTATGTAGTCTTTTGTTTAAAACAATTTGCTTTACTTTGAGAAACTATCTTACTGGACTGACTATTGCTTAGCTTTAAAATGAAAACTAAAGAAAAGAACTGCCTTCCAACCAAAGGCTGTGAAGCTCTAAGCTTGCGTTTCCCCTCTGTTTCTTTCTGCAAGGTATCTTAATACTTTGGAGAAGTCACTACTGGACCAGCAGAAAAATTCCCAATGCTATGCCGAGCCGGCCCACCAACAGAGCCACAGATCTTGCAGAAATATAATGAAAAATGCCCCCTCTACACAACCCACCCAGGGAACAAGCAGGCATTCTTGTCCTTATGAACCTGGAGGTGGTGTTCACACATTTTCTCAAATCTTCTGATAAAGCTGCAATTTATAAACCCAGTACATGGTCTGTAAAAACATACTGACTGGTTTCTCATCTACTCAAGGCAAATCTGAAATGCTGCAGGTAGGTAATAGTCAAAGGAACATTAAAAAGTCAACATCAAGAAAAATACATTCGATTAAAGAAACTATAGAATAAAAATTATGTAACTCATGACTCTATGTCTAAGCGTTGTATGTATCATAGCCAACTGACACTGAGGTAAAATGAGTAAGGCATTTTCATGTTTCCATAAGCCAAGTCAGCACTGGGCCTTAAAAATAGTAACTAGTACCCAGGAATAAAAGGAATAAAAGCAATGCAAAGGACATCATCACTGCCCCCAAGAAAGATGTAATAAAAAGTTTTAAAAAGAAACACTCGTGCTTCATCTCTAAGCACACACACAGGTTATTTCCCCAGAACTTCAAGAAGAAAGCATTTTAGTTTATATAAAGATAGGTAATGGCTCTGGGAAAAGAGGCTTGTCAGCTGGACTCAAAGTTCCATGCAATACTATCACAGTCATTAATCCGGTCTCAGGGCATTCCTTCAAATAGGCAAACGGGACCCCTGATACAGACAGAAGACACTGCAAAACTGCTCCTCTGCCACATTTTCCTACCTTCTCAGAAAGTTAAAAAAAGATTCGAATTTAGAGAACTGAACATACAAGTCAGCACACTCATTTATGGTAATGACTCTTATTCTAGGTCAAGCTTGAGCTAGACGATATTGAGGGAGCAAAAATGAGAAGTCTAAGGGAGCAGTGGCCACAACTATCACCTCAGCTACTCAAGGGGCAGAGGCAGGAGGGCTGCAAGCTGGAGGCCCGCTGGGCAGAGCAGCAAGGCTGTGTCTCAACATGAAATACAGAGGACTGGGGGTGCAATTCGGCACTGTCTGGGTTCACTCCTCAGCGTCTGTGTCTCAAACACACAGTTACTTCTATCACTAGACACAATAAGAAAAAGGATATAAAGAACTAAACTGGGGAATCAAACAGGGAAGGGAACTGGGAAAAAAAAGAAGTCTTCTAAGTATCTACACAGTGGTTATTTACTTAAACTTATTTTAATTTCCTGAAATAGAAGTCAATGAAATCGGCATCATTAAGGAAAAATAACAAAGTACAAAAGGATACTTTCATATTTGAGAAGTTTATCAGAAGTGTAACCAGGTTTTCCTTCACTCCTTGTCTTACCAGTACTACAAAGTAAAGCCAAGTGCATAACGCGCCACCTGCATTCCTCATGCTTCCTTAGAAATGCTGTCGCGTGAGTTAATTTCCACCGTTTTCCCCGCTACATGCACAAGAGCGTCCTTCACACTGACCTTTCACAAGCAAAATGTTGATTTCAAATCTGAGTTAGAAAAAAGTATTTCAAAAGAGCCTCTTCACTGTGACTTAATATTATTCAACTTGTCTTCTTTTAAAATAACTTAAATGTAACTTCTCCATCTCCTCACCTTTAACCCCTTCCAATAAAAATCCCAGTATACTGGCAACTAGGTAATCTCAAAAATATTTTCAGTTATGCTTCCAAAATATGCAGGCAAAGATTTTCAGATATCTCATTTGTTTCTAAATGGTATTTCACAGTTACATTTCCTAGCTAGCAGACTAAGCAGTATCCGAAATGCTGCACCTGATTACAACAAAAGCAGGTAAGTGTATGTGGGGTATGTTCAGAACTACTCTGTTAGGGCCCAGAAGGATTATTAACAACGGGAACATAAATTCATGGCTTTAATATTCAGGAGAAAGCCGCGGAAGAGCTACCACTGCCGACATCACTGCCGTTGAACAATCTGTAAGGAGACATTTTGTTTGACTTCTTTGGAAGCAGTTTTATTGGGAGAGGTGGGGGCAAGGAGCAGTGGAGCAGACGACATAAGACAGTCTCAGATCCAGGATTTAAATATATATATTAAAAAAAATTCAAGCTTTCATCTCAAGCCACTTCATGCTGTCCACAAAAGCCAAACCATTCCAAGCCAAGTCATGCATGTATATTTCTGAATTCAAAAATCATTTTTTAAAAAAGCAAAAATTAAAAAAAAAAACATACCTCTCCAGATGGCTTCTCACTTATAGGCTAATACATAACATTGATAAATTGAACAGAGATCAATAATTTTGTCCTTTAACAACAGCTGTATAAATTTAAACGCAGAAATATACAATTCAGCATAAAAGCTGACATTCATACCTTATAGCCGCATCTTTCAAAATATGCTTCTTCTTCTTTTTTTGCAAGTTCACTACGTTTGAAATATTTTTTATTTTCCTAGTAAAGAAAAAATAAGTTAATATAACACTAAGAAATTTTTCATGTTCCTTGGTATCAAGTGCTTTCAGAAACACTCACTGTTTCCTGATTCCAAACGCGGCACACGGTTACTTAAACAGGCTCCTCTCCTCCAGAGAGCCTGGGCCCTGGTGTGAAGGAGCCGAGCGGCAAAGACTCTCCAGACAGCAGTCAAATCCGCCTGTGCACAGACCTGCTGAGGGGCCAGGCCCCGTGCAGACCCCACCCCGCGTCACAGCCGGAGACGGCCCTGTGCAGACCCCGGACACAAAGCCCCACAGCCCAGCCACCCACCACTGCTCGCCCACCGCGCTGGGGCAGGAGGGCAGAGGCGGGCCTCAGACTCCCCAACCCTGGGGCTTTCCGGCCCGTTCCCCGCCCTGCGGGACCTGCACTGAGCCCGGGGCAGAGGCAGGGTGGGGCAGGGAGGAGAGAGCGGCTGCCGGTGAAAACCCGAGTGAGCACAGCAGAGCTCGGACAGAGCTGGCTCCAGGCTCCAGGCTGCTGCGGCTCAAGCGTGCCACGGCCAGGGGCCTGAAGTGCTTTCCTTGAACCGTGGTCCGAGGAGCTGTGTCCCGCAGCGATGAAAAGAAACCAACACAGCATTTTCTAAATGCCCATGTTTAAATTTCCTGATGTCTGAGCTCAAAGACAATCTCTATAAATGGATTCATTATGAACCACATAAATTGCTATGCTTTAATTCCCTCCTAACATAAAACAAAACAAATTATGGCATACATTGCCAACCTCTAATATCTCATTAACAAGAGTGCTCAAAAATATGTCTAAATTCTTTCTTCTCACCCGGAATCTCAGCATATGTATGATTTGATGCTAAGAGCACTAAATCTACTTTCATATATTCTCACTGAAATGTACAACCTAATTTATAAGCTTGTTACTATGTGCAGCTCTACCTTGCAATACTGCTCCACTGTGAACTTTGCTCAAAAACGGATACTGCCCTACCTCACTGTAATTATAGCGGAGCCCCAATACCTCCACATGTGTGCATTTTTTTAATGGAGACAGGGTCTTGCTATATACCTCAGACAGGCCTTGAACTCACTATGCGTCTAGGCTGGCCCGGAACGCCCAGTGACCCTTCTGCTTCAACCTCTCAAGTATGGGGATTACAGGAGTGCGCGCCACACCCAGCTACGCGCAGTGTTAAATGTGCTCGTGGCCCCAGAGCTCCCTCACTCAGGCAGTGATCACCGACCAATGCTGGCGTTACAAAATAAGGCTGGATGGTGACGAGGGAAAGCTCAGGTTGCCGGCACTTCGGCCCGCTCGCTCATCGAGGCTGGCATTACTAAAGGGTGAAAGAGCCCTACATGATGCCACAGGAAATAGTCTTCTTCCGAAATGGAGGCACTAACGGTGACGGGAACTTCTAGGCTTCAGTGATACAAACGCCCTGCTGTGTACGCAGGCCAGGGCGGTACTACTGGCCAGGGGTTCCCACTTTCTCCACAAGTAAATGTGTGGAGAGAAAGGAGGAGACGGAGGAAGGAAAACGTTCTCCACTAAACTCGTAACAGTCATAATGAGCAAATGCAGTTCGTCAATTTTGTTCAGATTTTACCTGAACAAAACAAGTGTAAAAACATATATATATATATATTTTAAAATACATATATATATAAATATTTTAATTCAAGGATACAGAAATGTGAACTTAATGAGATTACCAAAGTAATTTTAGTTTTGTTGGGTGTGAGCATACGTTAGTAATATAAAATGGACCTAGGTCAGCCTGGACCGTATAAGATGATCTCAAAAAAAAAAAAAAAAAAAAAAAGGTCCTCATTTTAGCATTACATGTTTTAGGGGAAAGGAATACGTTCATTATACAATTCTATTTTTGTGTATGTTCAAAACTTTCAGAAAAAGTGAATAAGGGAGGTGAAAAAGAAGAGTAATGAAAAAATAAAGCAGTGATGGTAGTATTGTTTTCATTATCTGATTTTTTTTTTTTTTTTGGTGCCAGGAATTGAACATTATCGGATTTTTAAACTACAATTCACACTGCATATCAAACAAAAAACTGACCAAAACTTTTAAAACTGCTTTTTTACACAAAAATAAATTTTCAGAAGATAAGGTAAGAAAATTATCTTTGTAATTTACTCAAGTAAGTATCTAGAAACAGAGAAGCCAATCACAGGGCGGGTGGTGGCTTAAGGTCTAAGAAAACGTCAAGTATATTCTATACTTGAAATTCTCAAACAAGACATGAATTGGTAACTATAAAAAATTGCACAGACAGTGTAGCTTGGTCAAAATTAAACACTTCTGCTCTTCAAAACACATGATCAAGAAAACGAACAGAAAACTCATCATCTACAAGATCAGTCACGAAACACATTTCTGACAGAGGAGTGATATGCAAGATACACCAAGATTTCCTTCAACTTAATAAGCAAAAAGCAACTAACCAGTTCACGAAGATACATGAATAGCCAAGAACCACAGGCAAAATGTTTATTAATCTCATTTATTATCAACAAAATGCAAATTCAAACCACAGTAAGACGTGTGCACTCTAAAGGGAACGAAGACACAAATCTCTGTCAGGATGCAGAGCAAGCCGACTCTCGTGCTGCTGGTAGACGTGCAACAGGGTGCAGCGACTTTAGGAAACGGGCACTGCCAATCTGGGAACCAGTGCCACGCCCGGCCGCCGCCAGACTGGAAACAGCCAGACCCAAGCCCCTTCCAGAGCACAGGCTGTCAAACGACAAGTACTCATCACCCCACTCCCCAGACAACCAGCTAATCCGGAGAGACACAGGCTGTGAGGAGAGCCATGGAGGTGAAACGCAGCTGGACGCCTGCGGAGCTCTGGTGCCTCACTAACACTGCAGGTCTAGGGCCAGGGGTCTGGTCACGGGTTCAGAGGGCAGCGGTGCGCAGTGTGGCATCTGGGGGAATCTCCTTCTGACGGTTACAGCCATTGTTGACTCTCTAGGGTCTTGTTTCAAAGTTCCATATCATTTCCATTGTTTGGTTGGGTTGGGTTTTATTCTCTTTTATTTTGTTTGATGATATCAAATCCGATGGTAGGAGCAGCTCTTTCAAAGATAGAAAGATATACTATGGTAGCAATTTTGGATTTACCCAAGTCTTTTGCTGCATTCATTGTCTTGTTTTTATTGTTTCTATTCTATTCTGCTCTGTTTGATTTTTACTATGTCCAAAGTTATCTGCAGCTATTTTGAAGACATAAAATGGCATTATGGTACCTATTGTTGATTTTGTAATGTTTTGAAGTCCTGTATCTCTTACACTGGTTTGTTTTGATTAGCTTTATTGTTTTATTCTTTTAAAATAAAAATTTTTAAAAAGAAAAAAGAAAATGGGGGCTGGGAAACTTTAGAAAACTTAGTACATGCAGTCTAGGACCCAGCAATTCTAAAGAAAAATGAAGGCATAAGACTGGTTCCCAAAGGTTCCAGACTCTCTGCTCACAATAGCCAAACTCTAGAAATAGCCAAAGTACTCAGCAATAGGAAAATAAACTGGGTCAATTTGGGTAATTAAGAGTATTATAATAATCAACAATAAAAGTATAACTGGTACACACAGCAAAATGGATAAAACTGAAGCTATTATTCTGATCAAAGTTCCAAAAGACTACATGGTATAATTCTATTTATGTGAAATTTCTAGAGTAGATAAAATTGAGAATGGAAAAAAATTAAAACACAGTGGTGCTTCTGGGGGTGACAGGGACAGGAAATGACAGGAAAGCAAAGATCCTGTATTAAAATTTTTTTTTTTTTTTTGGTGGCAGTGGTACTAGGGATTAAACCCCAGGCCTCCGGCTGAGCTACATCCCTCAATGGTTGGTTTGAGACAGGGCCTCACTATATAGCTGGGGTAGCCTTGAATTCTCCCGTATGCAGTGGACCCTTGATTTACAAACTCAACTCACTCGGGAGGGTTGGCTGTAACTCAAGTTGGTTGTAGGTTAAGACTATTTTTCCCATAAGAAATAATGGCAATATCCCCATAATGCATTCCAAACCTCCCAAAGCACCCCTTAACTTATATTTTCATAATAAAAAAAGGTTGCATACAATAATTTGCCTAGTGTATTCAACAAAAAGTTATAAAATCTTCACCAGAAACAATTTCATACTGTCCTAGTCACCATCCAAGATGACATCTGTGGCTTGCAGGAAGGGAGGACGGAGTGGAAGGTGGTTACTGTTTGGAGGGACAGTCCCCTTCCACAGGAACAGCAGGAACCTGGCTCTGGCGTCCTTTCTCTCTCCAGACAGTCTGTAGCCCGCTAGCACCTGCTTCTGGCTCACTAGGTCTCAGCCTTGTCAGAACTAAAAGCTGGTCTAAGGTTGTCTGTTTCTGCCTTTCCTTTAACAGTGTTCTGTGGTGTGGTGTATGACATGGCAGTGTCATTAAGCAAGTCAATGCAATGACTGGCTTTTTCTCTGCTGGCGGGGGAGGGGGGCTCTTCTTTACACATGTTTATAGTTCTGTCCATTTTTCAGGATTTCCTCTATTGCAGAAGAGCTTTGCTGCACGGATTGCTGATCCTCCCCTCCTCTTCAGAAACCTCTTCAGCTGTCATTCTTTGTTGCCCGGCCAGAAGTTGCTGAAGGTCCTCTGTAGCCGATTCCTCTGAGTGTCCTCCACCAGTCCCTCAGCATCACCACTGCCTACCTGCCAGCCTGTGGGCTCTGCTCCAGTGACAGTGGCATCAATCTCAGGGTCAGCTGAAGGCTGGGGCTCTTTTTACACAGCCCTCGAAGTCTCTCTCTCATACAATTTTAGGCCACACTTTCTTCGTCAGATCTCAGTGTCCTTGGAGACACACTGGCCCAAGACTTCTCAACCCCACACAAGAAAGGATGTTGCAGTGTTCTTTCTGGGACTCTTTAAGAGTTAAATCTGTATCTGAGACCATCTAGAAGCACTTTAGGAACAGTTCCTTGGGGTATAACTTCTTAGCGATAACCTGCTGGCCCCTAGATTGCAACATTAGGTGACAGGAGTTCTTCCAAGTGTGACAGCCATGGGAATCCTTCAGTCAAGTGTTCTTCCAAATCTCAGGGGTGAGCAGGAGCACTGTCCACGATGCCTTGAGTGGTAAACCTCTGTCCTCCAGATGTTTCTTAACAGTGGGACAGAAAGCCTCCCTGATCCACTCAAGAAAAAGTACTCTTGTTACCCAGCCTTTTGCATTAGATCTCCAGGTAAGCCCCTAGCCTATTCTTCATGAGTTTATGTTTTCTGAACACTCTAGGAATCTCAGAGTGACAAATCAAGAGAGGCTTTATCTCGAGGTCACCACTCACATTGCACGCACCACTAAGGTTAGCCTGTCCTTCATAGGTTGTGGTCTGGCATTTCCTTCTCTGCCTCGGTAGTATGTCCTCCTGGCATTTTCTTCCAGAACACGCCAGTTTCTGGAAAACTTGATGAGAGCAAATGCCTTTCTCTGTCATCATTTTGAAGTGGTGTACGTAATTTTCAGCAGCCCTTTTATTAGCATTGGCTGCTTCCCCATGCCTAGTTACACTATGAACCCCATTCTCACTTTAAAATTGCGAAACCACTCCTTAGTGGCATGAAATGCCTCACCATTACCACTCACTGATGGATTATCCCTTATGACATCTACATTTATAGCCCAAGCTTTTTCACCAATTATAGACTCAGGCTGCAACCTGCCATCTGCCTTTCATATTTCCAACCTAACAGTAGCCTTCCTACCTGCTCTAACACTGTTGATCATGATTTACTAATTTAATCAACACCTTTAGCTGTTGTACTCTAACAAAAGCATCGCCATTCTGTTCTATACGAGCCGTTTCCTTTGTTCCTAGTTTCAGGGGTTTTTTTGTAAAACTCCAGGAGCTAGGCAAACTCCCCTTTTTTGCAAAGCCTCAGCCTTTGTAAATTCCAATGAAATGACCAAAAGCTGTAAATCTCCCATAAAGCTAGTTGTCCCTGAAAAATTTGTCCTTAATACCAAATAAGGCAACAAAAGCCTTTTCGCTCCTCGGTTCCCCTCCCCACCCTGGCGCTGCGCTCTGCCCTTTATAAACCCTTTCAGAAGCTCAACCTGTCGCACAGTTCTGCAATTCCCCTCGCATCTGTGCCGCTGGGTACCAGTTTAAATACAGCGCTTTTCCTTTTTTGGACATCATCTCAGTTTTGGGTTACAACATTAGCAACACTAACTTCCTTATACTGTATAGTTCTTATAAATTCTCTGTATGTTTGAAAATTTTCATAGTAAAATATTAAGGAAAAAAATCTACTTTGCAGCATAGGCTAAAAATGATATCAAACACAGCAAAAAAACCTCCCCACAACAGTTTTTTTCTCCATTATAGTAAACAAACTTTTAAAGGGTTCTTGTTGACTACTACTGAGACAGGAAATGGAGAGGATTACATATGGGATACTGTTCCAAAGGATGAACAAATGTGAAGACAGGGAAATTCAAAGAACTAAAAAGATGAAGAAGGTTCACAAGGGCTGGAACACGGAGAGAAGAATGACAGAGACTTGGCAAGCAGCAAAACAGACGACATTACTTTCGGCCCTCTTTGAGTCTAAAGTCCCTCCAATCACATCATAAACAGGAGTCCTCTACATATGCAACCAAAATTTCATATAAAACTTCAAACAGCTGACAGATACTCTAACATCTACCCAAAGGCTCTATTTATGCCCCCAACAAAAATGGTAATTATCATAAAAATATATAATTTTTAAAGAGAAAAGAAAAGGTGAAGAGAAAATGACTGAAACTGAATGTTAAGTAAGTAACATTTTACGGGACAAAAGTGCAGCAGAAGCTTATGAGGCAGACCAAGACTAAGCACCCTGAGAAGCACAGAGGGAAACAGAAAGGCTGTGGTACACAAGATGCCAAGGGGAGAGAGAACCAAAGAGTGTCCACGGTGCCGAATACGCACACAAGTCAGCCGTGGAGGACGCCAGTGTCCCTGATGAGGCGCCAGTGAGTGGGAATTAGAATTCACTGTAGAAGCTAACTAAAGAGAAAAGGGCCGGTACACACACAGACACACACAACCTGTGTCAAGACCGGAGAGGTACCTGTATGCTTTGCATGCTGATGGGGATAAGCAGTAAGGTTGAAAACACAAGGAGAAAAGGGACAACTGATACGAAGGCTCCTGATGACACTGAAAAAGATGACCTGGGGTCCAAATGTAGATATAAGGTTTCACCCACGATGTAACTGTTATCGCATCTGTTTTAACAGGGAAAAAGATTAAGGAATTCCATAGCTGTTGGATTCTATTTTCTCTGTAAAACTGAATGCATATTCTTTAAGAAAAGATCCAAACATCTCTTTTTAATGTTCTGTGGCATAATGTAATATATTGCACATAGAAAAATATTCAGTAAATTGGAAAGAGTCAAAATTCTCCACAAAGCTAATCCTTGTATCTACAACTAGTATAACTGCTAAAGTACTCGCTCCCCACTAAGTTCCTAGAACAGCCAGGGTTTCCACATAAAGGAGGATTGGCTCTAAAGAAAGATTCACCAACATGGCTCCAAAAGCACTGGCATTCGAGCAATGCAGACACTGCATTTTATTTAAGTAGTTATATCAGGCAGGGTATCTTTGTAGTTTCCCTACTGTTTGATAGAGAGGTAGTAACAAACTAAGTGTTGTTTCAATTACCACCAAAGATAAAGTGGCTCTTCCAAAATTGCTATTAATATATAGACAACTGTTTTCCAGCTACAAGATTGAGTAATAAAAACTACTTATTGATTCCTAACCAGCATTTTTTTAAAAATGAAAGACTGACTTAAGCAAAAATAAATAAATAATACCATGATGGAATTATTTACAGTTATGGAAAGAATTATTTCACAAAACATGTTTCACAACTCAGATTAAGATGTAAAAATATTATTTCTTACCATGAATGGAGCAGTGAAAAAACTTTGAAAATTACTGATGGACACTACGATGTACAAAGAGAAAAGCTGCAAAGTAACTGAGCCTGTATAAAATGATACAGCTGCAAATGAAGGTTTTCTTCCCGTCACACAATGTGAAAAGATGTGTAGACATGCTGTTGAATGACACGAGAGCACTCACGCACAGACGGCCCAGCGCGAAGCCCCACCCTGGGCTGTGAGAAGGCCACCTACTGCGCAGTCTGTTTCACCACTCCGGAGAACCGTGCTGTGACACCTGGCTCCCGCACGAGGCACAGGTGTGAAGTCAGAGGGACGGCACTTGGAAATACAAACATCAATTCTTACTTGAGTCCTACCAAAATTAACTCCACGCTCACCAATGAATACAAATAAACATCTTATCTCGAGGTTATCCAGCAGGTTTCAAAGTGGGGCAGGTCAGGGTAAAAATCCATGCTCTCCGTCTGTCTAGTTGTGTGAGCTATAAAGCACGTACCTTCAGCTTCCTCACTGGAGAGGAGTAACCATACCTTTATGGAGCTGCAGTATGAGTTCAAATTGGACAGCATGTATAAGGCATATTGCAAACATGTGCAGGATTACTTGGGGGGGAGGGGTACGGGGATCAAACTCAAACCTCCTGCTTGACAGGCAGGTGCCTATACCACTAAGCCAAATCCCCGGCCCTGAAGGATTACTTTTATAGAAACTATGGATGTCAGTCTTGTAATTCCCATTTCATGTATGTCCTTTGTTGGTCTAAACTGCCTTATAATTGAGGAAACAATCTGATCTTTTGGCCGGATTATCTGAGTAAACCAACTACCAAATTAAAAAATGAAAGATGTCCCAGGAAAAGTATCAAAATTTTGAAAAACTTGATCATTTTTATAGGTTGGCCTATTTCCATAACAAATAACCTGATTATGCAAATATGTACTTTATAAAGTCTGCAAATGAGTTGAGTATTTTGTAAGGCAATTTACCCTTTAATGCACTTAAGACTTCTGGCCCTTTTTAACATTATGCATTTCAATACATATACTAGTTTTTAAACATATTACCAAACCATTCATCCAAAGAAAAAAGTTCCTGAGGTAGAAATAAAAGCATTAAATTAAATATAGGCAAGGTCCCCCGCACAAATTTTGCTAGCTAAATAACATTCTATTTAATAGTCTTTCCTAATTGTTTTTGTTTCAACAATTATGAAATTTGCCATCCAACAACTCTAATTTACATCATATACCTTAATAATATACTACATGTAAAAGTGTAAGTCAGGTATTATCAACATGTGGTCCACAGATTTCTATACATTCCTTTAAGACCTCTTCTGAGGACCCCTGAGATCAAAACTATTTCCAAAACTAAGATACTGTATTATTTGCCTATTTATTTTGTTTCCATTTGCAAAAAGGGACAGGTTCAATATGCCAAAGCCTTAGCAAGAATCAAGACAGTGGCACTAAACTATCATTGTATCTGTCACTTAATAATTTGCTTGATGGGGCTGGGGATTTAGCTCACTGGCTTAAGCGCCTGCCTAGCAAGTGTGAGGTGGTGAGTTCGATCCCTGGTACCAAAAAAATAAAAATAAAAATAAAATAATAATAATTTGCTTGATGAAGTACAGGTTGAGCATCCCTTATGCAAAATGCTTGGGACAGAGGTGTTCTGAATTTCAGATTTTTTTTTTTTTACTCTGGAATATCTGCATATACAAAAGGAGGTATCTGGGGGCTGGCAACCAACTTTACCCACAAAACTCATATATAGCTCATATAGCTTTTACACACAGAACTTGAAGGTAATTTTATGCAGAATTTTTAGTGTTCTAACGTTCTAACGTCTCCTGCTGAGATCAGGTGTAAACTTTTCTATTTGCGGCTTCATGTTGGCACTCAAAAAGCTTTGGATTTTTGAGCATTTCAAATTTTAGACTTTTGGGCCAGGGGTCATCAAACTGTAATAAAATTACTAATTTTACTAAGTCTCAATCTTTGACTACATTTTTTCTAACATCCTCTGTGACAAAAGACAGACATATATAAAGCATTTTTCACTGATACCAAAGTATGAGGGCCGGCTGGAGGAAAGCTGTTACACAATTGAGCTTCTTTCTAAATGAGTATCATTTTGTCTAAACAAATACTGACAAATTATGGTTATTCAGACTTGAATACCTGTCAGATGAAGTTTCCAAAACTGAACACAGTGGGCCTATTACTTCAGGACAACAAATGACAGTATTTGTTGCCTATGAGGAAAAAGTCCCAGCTCTGAAGACCTTAGATCTGCCACCATGCGTTCGAGTTTCCTAAGGCTTACAGAATCTTTACAGAAACTTCACAAAATCAGCGTATACTAAATAATCTTTTTAAAAATACTGTGTAATGAAACGAGTCTACCATTGAGAGATTTGCATAATTCCCTGAAGCAATCGCTTCTCAGATAATCAGCGGATATATAAATATCTTTAGTTTTTCAGTTTAATTTCTAATAGGTAAAAGCTAATAGAACGCATAAAGAAAATCCTTCTAGGATCCTTAATAACTTTAAAGAATATAAAAGGGTCCGAGACCAAAGGCTTTAAGAACTGGTGGCCTAAGTTATTGCTACGCAATAAGGCAGTGGATGTCAAAGTTCTTGCATCAGGGTATCCTTTCTCCGCCTCTCCGAAAACCTTACCCTCCCGTCCATGAAGAGCAGAACTACAAACTTCGTAAGAGGAACGGGAAATAGGGTAAAAGACCGAGTCGCACTCTAGGAAAGAACTCCTAGGAGCTCCGAGACCGCCTCTCCTGGTCGGGGGGACGCACACCCCAGGGGACCACGGCAGCGCGCGGTCGGAGCCGCAGACAGAGCGGGCGCAGCGGCGGCGGGGTCCCGTGAGCCCCACGCCCAGCCCCAGACTCCCGGGCAGGTGCCCCGCAGGTGGCTGATCCAGGGGGCTCCCGGGGCAGCGCCAGCCGGCTCCCAACCCGTCCCGTCAGCATCCTCATCCCAACGCCCCCGAAGACGCCGCCCCCCGAAGCTCACCACCAGCAGGTTCCTGTCCTCCACCAGCTGCCGCTTCCGGAGGATCTCGGACCTCAGAATGTCCATCTTGGTGTCCAGGCTCAGCTCGAGCCCCCTCGCCGACCCCTCAGAACTGCTGCTAGCCCAACCAGCCGCAGCCGCGACCCCACCGCAGCCCACAAACCCAAACTCCCGAGACCAGAAACTAACAGGTGGTGCTTCCGGCGGAAGCCAAGGGCAGCGAGAGGAGAAAAGAGAGCGCCCCGGTCCCGGTTGTTGGCGACGCTGCTGCGGATTGCGCCCCCTGGTAGCGCCCTCCGGAAGTGCAGCTGTAGTGTCCCCTGGTAAAGAAATACAGATGACCCAGGACTGAAACCCAAGTCTTCTGAATAGTGATGAGGTCGTGTGCTGCATTGTTTCAGTTGTTATTGTACCATTTTGTATCTTCTTGGTGGGTCCAAAGGCCTCCTGGTAGAACACTGTACTTATGTTAATTAAGACAAGAGCTTTACTGTACTAGAAGTTTGCATCAGAGTTCCTAAAGTTACTTGTTTGTCAAGAGTAATGTACCAGGCTGAAAAAAACTTCAATAATAATACTAGCTTGTAGGTACAGAGTAAAAGGCAGTATTTACAGATAGGCTGTCAAATGTCCTGCAAACTTAGTCCTAGATTGCTTACATATCTTAGTAATAATTCAATAGTTACCTCAAAGTAATTGAGATCCTCTTTCCTGTAGTCATCAAGATATTCAATAACATGTAATCATAAATTCTTAAAAAAAAAACAAGAAGAAAAATTGAATCGGAAGAGAAAAAAAATCATGTCAGAGATTTGGTTTGGTTTTGAGAGAGTTTCCAAGCTGGTTTCAAATTCCTGGTCTCAAGTAATCTTCCTGCCTCATTTTTTTTTTTAATCTGAAAGAGAAAAAACAAAAGGGGGCAGTGCAGAGCAGATCAGAACAGGACAACATAGGGAACACAGTACTTTACATTAAGTCAACTGGACATCAATAGTAGCTAACACCATATCTCTTACTCTGCTATAGTTGAGCATAGTTTCAAATACAATAATATCAAACATAACACAATAGTATAAAG
>PVJX010027006.1:0-25265 GCA_004027295.1 Dolichotis patagonum | reverse complement strand
ATATATCATATATCATATATCATATATCATATATCATATATCATATATCATATATCATATATCATATATCATATATCATATATCATATATCATATATCATATATCATATATCATATATCATATATCATATATTATATATTATATATAAATTATATATAATTTCTAAATATTATATGTATAAATTATATATTATATATTATATATAAATTATATATAATTTCTAAATATTATATGTATAAATTATATATTATATATTATATAAATTATATATATAAAAATATATATATATAAATTAAGGCCTTTTGTTTGAAGGTTTGGCTCAACGCTGTTTCTTTTTTGTGGATATTTGTGTGCAGTCTCTCTCTCTCTCTATATATATATATAGAGAGAGAGAGAGAGAGAGAACTATATAATCACTTTTCTTCTTTTTTTCCTCCTTTCCCTTATCCCAGTTTTCTTTCATTTTCAACAGTTCCTTTCCCTTGTCAATCTTACTTACTCTTTTAGTTCTTTAGACTAGGGAGACAATATGATATTTACACATGTGTGACTGATTCATTTCACTTATGACAGTGTTCTCAAGTTGTATCTATTTACCTATAAAAGCCTCAAGTTTATCCTTCCTATGACTTACCAGTCTACACTCCCACCAGTGGTGAAGTGTTCCTTGTTTCCCAAAGTCCACAAGTATTTATTTGATTTCTTGATTGCAGCCATTTTTTTCTGAAGTGAGATGGAATATCAGTGTTGTTTTAATTTTCATTTCTCGAATTATCAATGATGCGAAACATTTCTTCATGTATTTATTTGCCATTTATATTTCCTCTCTTGATGTCATGGTTTACGTTGGTGGCCCCCAGGCCTCATGTATTTGCATTGTGCATTTGTGATTGGTTCATTGTCTAGTGCTTGGATTGGTGGTGTCAGTGCTACAGCATCCTATGGGTGGAGCCAGGATGTGATGTAATGGCAGGAAGAAGGTGTGTCTCTCTCTTGCTGGTTTCCACCTTGCTGTCTGCAGCCGTCACGAACTGCGTCCCTGCCATGCCACCCTGCCTTGGAGTCAACTGAGTATGGAACGAAACCTCCAAAAACTGTAAGATATAAACCTTTCTTTTCCTAACTCTGGGCATCAGGTATTTTGTCTCAGCGATGAGTAAAAGTAACTAAGACACTTGAGGAGTACATGTTCATCTCAGATGCCCCATTGGGATTGGGTCTTTGAATTTGGAGGGCCTGATTTCTCAATTCTTGATATGTTCTAGGCATAAGTCCTTTGTCTAAGGGACAGTTTGCTAAAATTTTTTTCACATTCTGTAGGTTTTCTTTTCACTGTGTTGGTGATTTCTTTTGATGTACAAAATTTTTTAATAAAATAAGATCTCAGTTATTGATTCTTTGAAGTACTCCCTGTGAAGTTTGTTTTTATTTCATGAACTCTTTGCCTACTACTATGTTGTCAAGATTTCTACTTATCTTTTCTTCAAGTAGATTTTGTGTTTGTGTCTTAAAATGTAGATCTTTAATCCATTTTGACTTTAGTTTAGTACATGGTGTCTTAGTTACTTTTTATTCGTCACTGAGACAAAATACGTGATGCCCAAAGTTGGGAAAGGAAAGGTTTATTTCTTATAGTTTTTGGAGGTTTCAGTCCATACTCAGTTGGCTCCAAGGCAGGGTGGCATGGCGGGGACGCAGTTCATGGTGGCTGCAGACAGCAAAGTGGAAACCGGCAAGAGAGACACACCTTCTTCCTGCCATCACATCACATCCTGGATCCACCCCCTAGGAGGGTGTAGCACCGACACCTCCATTCCAAGCACTAGACAATGAACCAATCACAAATGCACAATGCAAATCCATGAGGCCTGGGAGCCACCGACATAAACCATGACACATGGTAATAGATATGAGACTATTTTAGTCTTTGGTCTGTGGAAAGCCATTTTTTCCAGTACTATTTATTAAAGAGGCTTTTTTTCAGGGAACATGTTTGGCCCCTTTGTTAAAGATAAGATGATTGAGTGTCTTTGTAATTGTGTCTGCAATATCTAATCTGTTCCACTGGTCATCAGGCCAGTTTTACCAGATGCACATTGATTTTATTACAGTAGATTTATAGTATAATTTCAAATCTGGGATTGTGATTCTTCCTACCTTACTTCTATTGCCCAGGTTGCATTTGCTATTCTAGATCTTTTCCATTTACAAGTGAATTTTAAGAATATTTTCTCTATATCTGTGTGTATGCTAGTGGTTTTTGATCTGAATTGCATTAAATGTGTATAAAAGTTTTGGGAGAATTGTTATCTTAACAATGTTGGTTCTTCCTGTCCAAGATCAAGGGATATCTTTCCATTTTCAGATATTCTCTTCAAGTTTCTTTTGCAGAGTACTGTAGTTTTCAATATACAGATCTTTATATCATTTAATTGATTAATTCCTAAGTATTTCATTTTTTCAGTGTTATTGTGGAAGGTGTCATTTCCATAATTGTCTCTCAGTGAGTTTGTTGTTTGTGTACAAGAATGTCATTCATTTTTATGTGCTGACTTTATATCCAGCTATGTTGCTGAATTTGTTTAATAAATTGGTAATCTTTTAGTGGAGTTTTAAAATCCTCTATGTAGAGTATGATGTCACCTGCTATTGTAGAAAGGGGTTGTGCAGAAAACAATTAGAATCAGGACACAAAATTTATAATATTATTTTATGATCATCACCCAAGTTTTAATGCAAGAAAGTGCAGGAAATTTATCTATGACACTAAAGACATACAATATTCAGCCAAGGGTCTGGTTCTCACAGAAATGTCCTGCATGAATCCAGATGAAAACCTAGAGCCCATGACAATGCCTCCCACAAGACCAACTGGAGGTCTAGAGCCCAAGAGAAGGACTCACACCAATCTGTTTTACAGATCCATGCTGGGAAGGCCCATAGGTCACTGGTGGAAGATAGAAAGTCTCTACCAGTGGGGTGAAGGACCTGTGCTGGTAGGTTGAGGGTTCTACACTGGAGCTGAGAAGTCATGCTTTTAATAAAGATCAGGGTTGTCCTTAAAGCATCACAGCCATCCTCAGTGACACAGAGTTTCCGAGCTCTTCCAATGGTAAGAACAGTGGAGTACATGCCAGAAAACCTGCATGACGAGTTTGTCCTGGAAATTAAACAGCAGGTGTTTTCCCCTCTGGAGGGAGGAAGTGATGCTCACGTAAGGACCAGAGCTCCCCCAAAGTGAACCACAGCCACTCTCCCCAACAAGGTCCCAAGGTCCTCCAATGACAATGGTTGGACTCACACTGGGGAACCTAATAATGATGAGCTACTCCAGGAGAACCAACAGCTCAAACAGCAACACATAGGAGAAAACACAACACTTAGCTTCTCCTCCATGTCTCTATTTATGCTGGAAACTTTCCTCAGGTGAAACATCTATGCTCAGTACATGGTGATTTAAACCAGCTGGTGTTAAGTTGACAACCTGCAAATAATGATAATTTAAATTGTTTCTTTTCTATTCTTAGTCCCTTTATTTCTCTCTCATCAAATTGCTTCAGCTAACATTTCTCAAAGTATATTGAATAGGAGTGGTGGTATTAGAGATCTTTTTCTTGTTCCTGATTTTGGGATGGAACATTTCAGTTTTTGTCTATTTCATACGATGTTGGCTATTGGTTTGTCATAGATGGCTTTTATCAGATTGAGGTGAAAATGGGCATCTGAGATGAACACATACTTCTCAGATAAGGAAATATAAATAGCAATTAAATATATGAGAAAAATGGTCAATATAGTTAGTCATTCAAGAGATGCAAATTAAAACAAAAGTGCGATTTCATCTCACTCCAGAAAGAATGTCTATTATCAAGAAATCAACCACCAAAAAATGCTGGAGGCCTATGGGGAACAAGGAAACATTCTCTACTGTTGGTGGGAGTATAGGGCTGATGCTATCACTGTGGAAATCAGTGGAAAATTCCTCAGAATAGTAGGACTGTAAATCCCATTTGACCCAGATCTTCTTCTGAGTATTTTCCCATAAGAATCAAAAATATCACACCACAGCAATATACATGTACCCATGATTATAAGAGCACAGTTTGTAATGGTTAAATCTTAGAAGCAACCCAAATGCCCATCAGCCTAGCAGTGGATTAAAAAAGATGTATTATATTTATGCAGTAGAGTACTACTCAGTTATAAAGAAAGATAACTTGAGGTATTGATAGGGAAATGGGTACAACTAGTGAACATATTCTTAAATGAAATAAATCAGACTTGCATGTGTAGGCATTGTATTGTGCCCCTAGTGTAAGAAGCTGAAAGGGTAAGTGAGATGCAAATGTACAATAGATATTGTAAAATGGAAAGGAACTGTTTGAAAAGAAAAGAAACTAGGGTTGGAACTTAGGGCACTGGGACAAGGAGCAACCAGCCTGCAGCCCTGGTAAGTGGCTATGGTCTGGCAAGCCACAGTCACCCCAGGGAGAGAAGCAGTAGCGACTCCTGAGATCTGTGACATGTTGGAACTTAGAGTGCTGGGGAAACCAAGCAACCAGCCAGCGGCCCTGGTAAGCAGCTGTGAGTCTCCCAGCCTGGAGCGCTGGCTGAGAATCAAACATCCCATCACCCCCCACCAGTAGCAAGTGGGAGCCAGAGATCGGAGCATCTCTCGGGAGGTTGACCATATGTAATATAGCAGAAAGGGGGATTTCCTTCTACCATCTCTTTGAAGGCAAATATTTTTATCACCATTTTGCTTTGTCCTGATTAACAGTATTGCTCTATTCAATATTCTGTTTTGAAAAGTTCTATAATATTCTGTATTTCCTTTGATTTTGCTATACCTGATTGAAAGAAAAACTATTGTGAAGATAACGAGATATATTATGGTACCTATTACTATTATCCCAGTAACCTACTGTGAAATTCTGTACCAATTTCACTACACTGTCTCTATTGGCTTTATCCCATCCTGTTCTGTTGTATTTTACTACCTTCAAATTAATAAAAAAATTTTTAAAAAATAAAAAAGAAACACATTTAATTTGAAAAGAAATTTATAGCCTAAAAATCAAAGGAGGGAAAACAATTGTTCCATACAACAGGAGATCAGAAGAAAAGCAGGAGTAACTTGCCCATCAACCACAGAATGGATAAGAAAGACATGGTATTTTTGTACCATGAAAAGCTACCCAACAATAAAGTAGAATAATCTTGAGGCTCTTGTAGGTAAATGGATGCAGCTGGAGATCAGGTTCATGGGTGAAACAGTTTGAACTCATACAGGTGAACCCTAGCATAAAAAACAGAAGGAGTTAGAGGGATCAAAAAAGCACAATGTATATTTTAAAAGTGATAGGGGAGGAAACATCAGGGAGAAGAAGGTAGTGACTCTATTAACTTCCTACTCTCTTGGCTTAAACTCTGGTACTGTTTTTCACAATTTTGTTAGGGTTGGTTTTGCTCTGTCTTGTTTTGTTAGATTTTACTGTGTCTGATGGTATGGGCAGCTATTTTGAACATAATGGGATGTATTATGCTATTGATGGTTGGTTTCCCATTATCTTGTTTTGAAGTCCTGTAATGTTTTCATTTTTTTGTTTAATTGGTTTTATTCTGTTGTGTTTTGTTTGGTTTTATTATGTGTGATTGTATGGACAACTGTTTTGAAGAAAAGGAGACATTATAGAGACCATTGTTCATTTCCTATTATCTGGTGTTGAAGTCCTGTAATGATTTGATTCTTTTGATTGGTTTTATACTATTTTGTTATGTTTGATATTGTTGTGTATGAAGATATAGGCAACTATTTTGAAGAAAACAAGAGACATTATGGTGGCCACTGGTGATTTCCTGTTGTCTTGTTTTGAAGTCCTGTGTTGCTTGCATTGTTCTATTCTGATTTTGTTTCTTCTGTTTTGTTTTGTTTTGTTCTCTTTAAAATAAAAAAGATTTAAAAAAAGAAACTGGAATGAAGCAGAGGAGAAAAGAAAGAAGAGAAAGGAAAAATTATATAAATTTTAATGTAGGTATAAACACAAAATAATGAAGATAGTTATACTATTAACTGCTGTTATTTCATACAGCAGAAAGGTTTGTGCCTATATATTTGATCAATTTTTTGCCTGTATCTTGTAATATGAGCAACTATTTTGAAAATAACAATGTACAGTGTACTAACCATTGTTACTGTCCTACAATTTTGTTTTGAAATTTTGTTCAATTGTTTTTATTGTTTATTCTCTACAATAAAGAAATAAAAAATAAAGAACAATTTTTAACAGTTTAACTTTAAAACCTTTTGAGTCTTACTACTATTAAATTTTACCTACTAAATTTCACCTACTAAATTTCCCTATACCTGCTTCCTTTTACAAGGAGGTTTAAAAAATATGTAAGCTTTTCCTGTCTACAGCAGATTACTACATATAAAACAGTGATCATATAAGTTGTTTATTTTTTATGCTAGGAATAAGAGTATCTAAGACACACTAACATTTACAAGGGATATAGATTTAATATATACCTATGAAATCTCAACTTAGGAGATTGATGGCTTTGGTAGTGTCTCACATTGCTTGCATATTTTGCACCCACCAGTGTTCAGTACATGAACACATCTACCTGAGCAGCTGGCCCCGTGCTGCACTTACCCAGCTGCTGATAACTATCCTTTACCTGTTGTGTTATGTCTGTGGTTTTACATTTCCTTTTGGCCCTGAGTTCTGAAGTTTTTCAATAAAAAGTTTCAAAACTCACATCAAATAACAAACATAAAGATAATCTACTTTCAAGAACTTTTAATAATTTATATCAAAGGCAATCTGTCATATAATGTCTCCCTACCATTCATTTTAACTAATTAATTCAACTGATTATGGGGGAATTATTGGGACAAAGCAAGATCTACATTTTCTGTGTGAAGAATCTGCTAGTATTAACCAGTAATTTTTTTAAAAAATATATTTTGTAGTACCTTTAAAGGTTAAAAGTAGAGGAGATTGATGTGTGCTTCAAATGATTGATGAGATAGCTCAAAAATTGTCTTTTTCTTCAATATAAGAAGATATAAATCTTTGATTTTGCTCCCAATATAATTGTTATTGCATCCAAACAATGTAGCTTTCTCTCCAATAAGGTTTAGACCTTGACAGGGAGACTGAAAACTAAATAATATGAAATATAAAAACATAAACCATATGTGATTATAATCTTCATGATTATATTATACATTGAACCTCAGATAGATCCTATAAAATTTTTATGCTTACCTATATTTTTTTCTGGACATTTTAAATATAATTTACTGTACATCTTTTATCTTCAAATTTGTTGCATTAATCACAAAATCTTCTAAACTATCCACAAATAAATTCAAGCATTTATGTAATATAAGAACTCATTTACTATGTATGTATATATAGCAATATATTATTCTCATGTCTTTATTTAGATTCAAAAGTCTTTAAGGACATTGGTTATATGTTAATATTTATTCATGATTGTTGTTCACATTTAATGGTCAGTGCTAGACATTGCCCAGAATAAGCAGTAAATAAAAAGTATTGTTTTACATAAATTTGATACAAAGTATATTATAGCACTAAAATATTTAATGATTATTCAGATTACTTTAGAAATGTTTTGCAAGTAAATATCATTTTTGTTTTCAGAACTGGTGTTAGCATATAAAAATAATTGAATGGTTAAATGAGGATCAGAAAGAAACTATAATACATTTCCCATAACTTTAGTCATCTGTAAATACATTTGCTATTTCCCTCTGTATCAGTCACTGCTCACTGGAGAAACCAAAATAAGTAAAATATGGATTTACAAAGAATATTTACAGTGGCTGCCTGTAGAGTCAGGTATAGAAGAGTGCAGAAGAGCTCTCTGTGCACTGGAGACTTAAAATATGGAGCCAAAAGTTGAAGACCTGGAACTCACTGTAGATTCCTGTGAGGGAAACCTGGAGTCAGCACTGTAAGGCTGAAGAGTCTGCATTGGAGTGTCAGAGAGGAAAGTCCAAGGTGAAGGTGAAGACTGATCCTCCTCCAAGTAACCAAAATGATCCTTTTTTCTCCTTTCTCCTTTTCATTCTATTCAGGCTACAAGCCTATTTGTTGGTGCCACTCATTCCCAGATGTATCTTCCATTTTCAATAAATCCACTCAGTCACACCCAGAACTATGCAAAACCCATTAACTGCTTGTTTCTTTACTCAATAGACTCTTCAGGTAAGTATCACACATTTTATATCATTTTGCTTGACTCAGGTTAGCAGGTGGGGAAGAGACTGGATACCTACATACCTTTGATAGCCTCCTGCATAAAGTCTCCATATATTCAGGTTACAGCCATATGCTCTAATATAATGTAAACACAATTGCTTTTCTAAAGCAGATTCCCATTTTTAACCACTTCCCATAATGCTTTTAATTTTGTTCTTCAGTTAAATTAATTAGAACTTTCAGTTTGTTCTTATCCTTCTATTTTTGAATAACATCATTTAGCAATTTCTTTATTCTAGTTGGTTGTTCCATTTAGTGAAAGGATAAAAGTGTATGTGCCATATTTTTGTCTCATATTTTTGGGTGTAATTGAGAAAATCTTCAGGTTATCTTTCTTTATAGCTGAGGCTCTAGTCGGTAAATGGATACAACTGGAGTCTTGCTCATGGATGAAATGGTTCAGAGTCATAGGAGTGAATATCCTGTTGTCTCCCTAGTATAAAAAAAAGGAGTTAGTGGGATCCAAAATGCACAATACATATCGTGAAAGTAAAAAAGGAGGAATTGTCTAAAAAGGGAAGGCAGTGGCCATTGTTTATCTATTACCATGACTTGAAACCTGTATTATTTTCATTGTTCTGTTTAGTTTGGTTTTATTCTTTTTCAATTTGTCTAATTTTATTATATTTGATGACAAGCACAGCTATTTCAAAGATAACAGAATATATCATAGTAGCCATTATTGATTTCCTATTATCTGTTTTTGAAGCCCTGTATTGCTTTCATTGTTTTGTTTTGACTGATTTTATTCTATTTTGTTTTGTTTGATTGTATCATGTCTGATGGTTTATGCAACTATTTTGAAGATAAGGAGAGGCATTATGGTAGCCACTGTTCTACTATTATCTTGTTTTGAAGTCCTGTACTGCTTCCATTGTTTTGTTTTTGTTGGTTTTAGTCTGTAATATTTTTTTAAATTTTATTATGCCTGATGGTATGAGCAGGTTTTGTTTTGTTTTGTTTTGTTTTTTTGTAGAATTCTGCAGTGAATCCATCTGGACGTGGGCTTTACATTGTTGGTAAGGATTTAATTACATTTGCAATTTCATTGATTGAAATTGGGTTATTCAGCAGTTTTATACATCTTCTTCACCCAGCTTTGGTAATTCAGATGTTTCTAGGCATGAGTCCCTTTGTTCTGTGTTATCAAGCCTATAAGAGTAGATGTTTTTGAAACAGGTATTGATTATTTTTTGTGTTTCCACAGGGTCTGTAGTGATTTCACCCTTTTCATTCCTTATTGCATGAGTTTGAGGGCTTTTTTTCTTCCTTTTTTAAAATAAGGTTGGCTAGAGGCTTATCAATTTTATTTATTCTTTCAAAGAGCCAAGTCTTTGATTCATTGATTCTTTGTATTATTTTCTTAGTCCCTATTGCATTGGTTTCTGCTCTGATCTTTATAATTTCCTCCCTTCTTTTGGCTTTCGGTTTGTCTTGCTCTTTTTCTAGATGTTTGAGGTGTAGTATCAGATTGTTTATTTGTATTCATTCTGTTTCCCTGATGTGGGAGTTCACCGCAATAAATTTTCCTCTGAAGACTGCTTTCATTGCATCCCACAGGTTCTGGTAAGTTGTATTTGTATTTCTGTTTTCTTGTTGATATTGTTTAATTTCCTCTTTAATTTCATCTGTGACCCACTGATTGCTCAGGAGACTATTATTCAGTTTCTATGTGTTTGTGAGGTTTTTGCAATATCTTGTCATTAATTTCTAGTTTCATGGTGCTATGATCTGATAACCCACATGGGATGATTTCAATTCCTTTGCATTTACTTAAGCATGTATTGTGGGCTAGTATATGGTCTATTTTAGAGAATGTTTCATGTGCTGCCGAGAAGAATGTATATTCTGATGTTGTTGGGTGGAACACTGTATACGTCTACCAAGTCCATTTTTTCACAGGTGTGATTCAGTTCTGTTATTTCTTTGCTGATTTGCTATCTAGTTGATCTGTCCCTTTGTATTAATGGTATGTTAAGGTCTCCAGTTATAATTGTGTTATTGCTTATTTGATTTTTCATTTATGTTAATATTTGTTTTGTATTGCTGGGTGCCCCCAAATTTGGTGCACATATATTTAAGATTGTTGTCTCTTCCTCTTGAAGTTTCCCCTAACTAGTATGCAGTGACCTTCTTTATCTCTTTGGATCATTCTTGGTTTCAAGTTCACATTGTCTGCAAACAAAATAGCTACCCCTGCTTTTTTTAGGATCATGTTGCATGGAGTATTGCTTTCCATTCTTTGACTTTCAGTGTATGAGTTTCCTTTTACGTTACATGGGTTTCCTGTACACAGCATATGGTTGGATGTTGTTTCTTGATCCATTCTGTCAGTTTGTTTCTTTTAATTGGTGAATTGAGACCATTTACATTAATGGTTATAACTGATATATATATTGGTTTACTTTTGACATGCTATCTTTCTGGTGTTGATTCTTTACCTTTCCACTCTGTTTAATTGTTTGCCTTGCTCAGTGGTTTTTTCATATGTCTGTCTAGAATGTCTTTCAGTATTCTTTGCAGGGTTGGTTTGGTGGTCATGAAGTTCTTCCGCTGTTCTTTGTTGTGGAGGTATCTTATTTCTCAATCCATTTTAAAGGACATCAGTCCTTTTGCAGGGTACATCAGTCTGAGTTGGAAGTTGTTTTCCTTTAGGATCTGAAGTACTTCATTCCACACTTTTCTTGACTTCATTGTTTGTGTCAAGAAGTCTACTATGATTCTGATAGGCTTTCCTTTATAGGTGATCTTTCTTTCCTCTCTAGCAGCTTTTAATATTGTATTCTGATGTTGGACTTCTGGGATGTTGATTATTACATGTTTGGGTGTAGTTTTATTTTGTTTATGGTTATTTGGAGTTCTATATGTGTCACTTATCTGTATGTCAGTTTCCATTCTCATGTTTGGGAATTTTCAGCTATTACTTCTGTAAATAGCTTCTTGATATCATTTGTGTTGTTACCTTCTTTTTCATTTATCAATCTTAAGTTGTTTTTCTTTGCATCATCTTGCAGCTGTTGAATTGTTATTTCTGGATTCCTTGTTACTTTTAAAAGATCTTTCCTTTCCTATTCACTAGCTGTAATCTTGTCTTTGAGATCTAAAATTCTGTCTTCACTTTCATTGAGGTGATTTTGCCAACTTTTGATGGAATTATTTATTTCCTGTATATCTCTTTGAATCTGCTTCATGCATTCTGTTTTGTTCTCATAGTGTTCATTCAGGGTTTCCATCTTTTTGCACTGCTCCTCTAATTTTTTAACTATGTCTTCTTTAGATGTGTTCAGAATTGCTTTGATTGAATTTATTATTTCTTCTTTTACCTGGGAGGTTATTTCTGATATGAGTTCTTTTATAGCTTTCAGGAGTTTTTTCTTTATTTCAGTTGTTATCATTTCAGAAATTTCAGGTATATGGCTTACATTTTCTTCTGTGTCCATGTCTCCTAGGCTTGCTTGGGTAGGGCTGGAAGTTTGAGGTTGCATTTTGCATTTTTGTTTTGTCGTTTTCCTGTATTTCTGGGTTCCAAGGGATGTTCCAAAGCTTCCCTTATACATTGGGAATCACCTGGCTCACTTTTGGCTGCAGGGGGCAGATTTCAGGCAATGACTAGCCACTTGGAGGTCATTGGGCATGGCCCAGTTAGGCCCACGGGGACCTCCTGTGTCTCCTCTGGTGACTTGGGATGGTGGGCATGGTCTTACCACCTGGAGGTGATGCTCTAGAGGTTCCTTGTGTGCTGGGATTCAACTCACACAGGAGCAGTTCTTTTGAAGACAACAGGAGACATTACGGTAGTTATTGTTGATTTCTTTGTATTTTCTTTTGAATTCGTCTACCATGTTCATTGCTTTGTTTTGATTGGCTCTATTCTGTTTTATTTCATTTGGCTCTATTCTCTTTAATGAAAACCTCAACAACTAGCAAGTCAATATGTGGCACTGGAAGAAGGTTGCTGTAAGAGTTATCAGTAGAAAGGAGAATAAAAGAATCCTTTGGATACTGCAAAATCTAACTTATATTTACTTGAATTTTGTTTAAATAGGTGTATAAACTTTGTGAAATTATACCAATTTTTATTCTGTTTCTCATATTTATAGTCTTCTATTATTCACAAAGTTAATTCAAAGACAAACATATTTGTTTAAAAAAACACTTATTTAGGTGTATATTCTTTTGTTTTGTTTTTCTCTTGAGACAAGGCTCGCAATATACTTTAAGTTAGGCTTGAACTTATTGTATAGCCCAGGCTGGCCTTAACCTCACAAGGATCCTTCTGCTTCTGTCTTCTGAGTGGGATTACAGGGGTGCACCATGCCTGAAACATGATTAATTTTTTAATTAATCAAAAAGAAAGAAAGGCAGAACTTGAAGAAAAAGTGATTATTAAAGATGTAAAAATTCAATATTGCAATATACTAATAATAGTAAAGAAAGAAAACAATAGAGTCAGCATTTACAATACTGTATTTTATATCACTAAGTAAAAAGGAAAATATCCACAAGTGTATAAGAAATTATGCAAATAGGCAATTCAAAGAAATAAACAACCAAATGCTAAACAAATGTCTGGAATGTAGGAAAGTAGAATTAATAACCAAAGAAACAAAAAAGCTTCATACATTATGAAATTCTGGTGATGACACATATGGTAGCTAAAATAACTGTCTTTTCTCTGTTCTATGTTTGATACATTTAAGACAGGTTACTGAAATGAATTCAGTTCAAGTGAAATAAATTCAGTTCAACATATCATATATTAATGTATTTTTATGAAAGGTAGCTTCACTGGTGTATTAAAAGTTTTTAAATTCTAATCACATTCATTCTTTACAGCTATCATGCTTGATTAGATCAGCCCCAAGGAAAATAATCTCCATACCTTAAGGTCAAGTAATTTAGGATCTTGACTACATCTAGAAAAATGTCTTAAAATGTTTGCCAAGTTTGGTTTTTGAAGGAATAAATAGGTAAAGGGTAAACCAAGCACATGAATATTAGTGATCATGTTAGATGTTCTCATATCACCATTTCTATAACCTAATTGCAAGGTCACATGCATCTCTAAATATCTTTTTATATTTGATGTTTTTAAACTCTTTTCACCTTTGTTGTAATATTTTTAGACATGCCTAGATATTTTTGATTGAATGCTCTATCAATGTAATATGTTAAAATAAGGGCCACAGATAACAAATTATATTACATCATATAGGATGACTTTAAATGTATTCAGTACTAGGGACTGAATCTTGTCCACACTTTCCAAATTTATATGAAATCCTAGCCCTAAAGCAATTGTATTTGGAGCAGAAACTTTGGGGAAATCATTAGATTTGAATCAAAGTCATAAGAGTAGGATTTCCACGATTACAATAGTGCCCTTAAAGTAAGGACACCACACCTCCCCACACTATGTAAGAACACAGGAAAACTGTCATCTACAAGTCAGGAATAAAAGATACCTCACAGGATACTGTGATTGAATTGGTGGTTCAAAGATGTGTGAGAAAATACATCTGTTTTTTTAAGCTGGCAATTTGCTTTGTCAGGCAGTGCTACAACAATTTCCCATATGTAGAAAGACTAGATATAATCACTTTCCCTGGTTCTCAAGAAGCAATCATCTATGGAATGGAATGAAAATGTGAACATTGGTTAATTTTATCAATAGATCCTCTAGACTTTTGGGATGGTAATGCAATAAAATGTATAATTTTTGCTTTATTTTTAAGTTTCAAATAGGCCCAGTTGTTGCAAAGGGCAGAGATTTATCATTGTCTTTTGATATTATCATGTAACTCATTGATCTGTATCCTCTTATTAAACCATAGAGGTCGTTGCTCATATCTTAAGCTGATTTTTCTGGAGTATGAGACAGTATCGAACCACCAACCTCTAGCTTAATTTACTCATCTCTTGAGAGACTAGATATCCCTATGCCACGTTTTCTTATATAACAATGTGTGAATTGAATTTTAAAAAGAAGTATCCAAGAATGGTTTTGAGGACATTTTAGAAATTATAGCATAATTTGATTTTGTAATAAATTTTACATGGTATAAAATTGATTATATAGTTAATGTATTGTTATTGAATGCTACATTGTCTTACACTATATTTAGGAAATACATAGATAATATTATGCTCAGGTAGTATTTTAAAAATATATTCATATTAATTACTCATTATATATTTAGAAGAAACTCAAGTTAATAAACAGTTTGAATTATACTCCAGAATTATTTGAGAGTAAAACATATGAAACAATATTTACTGAAATTCCACTGACAAAGTAATGTGAAATTTATAGCAATGTTTGAGTTCAATTTCCTTATAAAGATTATCTCAAGAATATGAGAAAATGTTCTTAAAATAAGCAAAAGACTACATATTTGAAAAAAGTGAACTGTCCACAGGATACATGGTATAAGTTCTTATATTTTAAATAGAGTTCTCATTTTTTCTTCTTTGGTAGATAAAAAGATCATTCTTCATGCACCATACTGTGAAACTTCTTTAAGCACAGTTTGAGACATCCAAAAGAGATTTTGAAACATTCATGCAAACAAACAGAAATAGTAACCACCAGATTTTTAATAAGTAACATTAATGTTTTCTGTTTCCTCATTATAATTTTATCCTTTCTTCAAAAACTGATTTTTTCCTTATGTGATTTCTTTCCTTAGTTTTAGAATTATTATATTTCCTTGCATTGGTATATGTGCACTAAATTATATTAATGAAAGTTATGAAAAAAAAAGTGATGGGTTGGCACACACATATTTTTTGTACATATATCTTTTACTAAATGATCTGTTGAAAAATTAAATTTGAAATCAAATACATTACATAATGATCTGATTTAATTTTTACAATGGTGAACTACTTTAGGTAGAGATGACCCCAATATACACTTCATATTTGGCTTGGCTAAACTGTAGTAGAAAATGGCTGTGGAAATAGAAATATAGTATGACTAATGACATCCTTTGTGTAGGGGTGATTTCACAATATAGTTCAGTTGTGAGACAATAAGAAAACTTCCATAAAATTAATCTTAAATTGGGTGGACTATAAACATCTATGTTTATGCTACTTCTCTTTTAAAAGTTCCAGAAAGATGCAGACTGCAGAAGAAGAGAACAAGAAATCAACAAGAAGCAAGCACTCCCTGCTACTCGGCACCATGAGCAGACCACTGAAGGGAGAATAAGACTTCAGCCTTTTTCAGTCAGTTGGCATCATTCTCAGACTGCGAGTCAAAAGAACAAGAAGTCAACTAGAAGCAAACCCTTCCTGAGAACTGGTGCCACTGCAGGGAGAACCATATGCGAGCCCCTTGTGACATGAGTGCTGGGAGACAAGAAGAGCCAGCCTCTACCCTCACCTCACCCCACTATAAGCAATCAGTTGATCCAAAGAAACACAGGCTGTGATGATAGCTACTGAGGTAAAGTGCAATTTAATGCTTGCAATGTTTAATGTTTCACTGACTTTGCAGGTCTAAAGCTGGTAGTCTGATAATTTATTCAGAGGATAACAATATGCAATGTAGCATCTATGGGGAGTCTCCTTCTGAAGGTGGTAGCCACTGTTAATTCCCTATTATTTTATTTTGAAGGCTTGTATCATTTTCACCATTTTGTTGGGTTGGGTTTTATTCTATTTTCTCTTGTTTGATTTTATTATATCCAATGATGTGGGTAGACATTTCAAAAATAACAAGATATATTATGGTAGACATTTTTGATTTACAATTACCTTGTTTTGAAGTCCTTTATTGTGTTCATTGTTTTGTTTTTATTGGTTCTACTTTGTTATGTTTTGTTACTATGTCTGAAAGTATGGGCAGCTATTTTGAAGACAACAAGATGCATTATGGTAACCATTGTTGATTTTCTATTATTTTGTTTTGAAGTCCTGTATCACTTACACTATTTTGTTCTGGTTGGATTTATTCTGTTTTATTTTGCTTGGTTTTATTCTCTTTAAATTAAAAAAAATCACTGGCAAGAGAAGAAAAATAAATTTTAAAGACATAAACAATAAGGTTTCATCATGCATATCTTCACACAAGTCATGCCATATTAAATTTTACAGAATCTGCTCACATATTTTGCAAAAATCAAGTAATTCTCTTATGCCATTACATTTTAACTTAGACACTTCATGCAAGTCATGTATCTTTGTCTTACAATAAAATTAAAACAATCATTGCTAAAACTGAAATTGTTTCAAATGTGTCTTCTAGCATGTATATGTATATTTCAAACATTTAAAATGAGTAGTGAAATTATATACTATAAAGATAGATGAGCTGTGAGCCAGTATCATTTGATATCTATAACTAGTGTTCATTAATGCCTTCATAAGTATCATGCTCACTGTATAGGGATTTATTTTTCCCACTTTTTCAAATCTTAAAGAGATAATTTTGATTCTAAAACATACAGAACTTATAGTCAACTTGTATTAACTTAGTCTCTAATGGTTAAGTCCTTAAAATATATGATTTTTAAATGCAGTTGATGTTTTCTGCATGCATTAAAATATTCTATGTATCTTTTTTACTATATATTTCTATCTCTATGAAATGCTTTTTTCAATTACCATCTCTTAATTTATGTCACAAATATTGTAAAATGTAAAATGAGAAAAAATCCAATACTCATTGTTTTATACCATTTCACAGTTACATTCACTTATCTTGATAACTGACTTTTTTTAAAATAGCAATTTCTATTTATTTACAACCTAGAATTTTACCTTAGTTATATTGATACATGGGAAATTGTTCAACTGTGTTGGGCTATAAAACATGCATCATTTCCCCATCAACCTTCCCAGAGACTTTCATAATCACTAGCACTCATAACAGATGACATTTTAATAGTGTTTTTTGCTCATTCTTGTCTTACATGGTCTGTATGTCTATGTGTGTGTGTATATATACACTTGAGTAGAGAGTGACATTAAGTTTTGAATCAGAGATATTACTGAAAATTTTACCATGTCAGTGTTCATTATGTATCAACAGTTTTGCATAACTAGGACACTTAAAGTTTATAATCTCATTAAAACTTTCATACAAGAAGAAAGAAGAGGTATTGATTTGCCTTACGTTTTAAATATAATTGAAAGTTTTACAATATTTTCTAATTTTGTCCAGAGAAAGGCCTATCTCTAGTAATTACTTCTCTGCCTGCTTTTCAAGGATTGTCAGAAGTATGTAAAATATATTTACTGACATTTAAAAGTTACTCTCCGGCATCATTATTTGCCAATGAGTTTGTTCTGAAACATTTGCAAGTTTATGAGACAGAGCAATATTTTATTATGTGAATAATGTCACACATGTTACTTAATCTATAAGAAGATAAAGATCTCCTTGAAAGGTGAAACCATTAACTACATTTGACCTAAAGCCTGCTTTAAAACTAGACAATAAAACCTCAACTTGGTGTGATTCTGCCACCTTGAAAGATGGAGATGGAGCAATTGTCATGCAATACCAGGAGGCGGGTTGAGGCTGGGGGTCCTCTATCCATCATGTTAAATGGTTTGCTTAGGTGACTTCTTGAGTGAGTCAACAACACACATTTTGAAGCAAACACAGTTTGGAGAGGAAAGAGAAATTCATTTTCCCTATGGGTCCCTGCCTGCATCATCTATCATCTTTAAAGATGCCTAGAGGACTATGAGGTGGGGGTCTCTATGGAATAAATATGGTATCTTTAGATGTCAAGGAAGGAAATTGAATTTTGATCTTTAAAGAATCAAGAGATTTAACTAGTATTCAGGCAAATCTCAGAAATTTTCCAATTTTTAAAATTCATGTTATTTTTTACTACTACAGAGTAAATGAAATGTAATAAAAATTCTTAAATGGAAGCACAGCTTCCATTTAAGAAAATTTTAGACTTTTCCAATATAATGATATTCCTTTCTGCCAAATGCATTAGTCTCATTACAATCATTTGCAAATTGGTAAAATTGACTATTATGTTTTCATATAAGTGGAATCATAATTACTATAATGTAATGTTATATGTGAGAAGAAGGGTAGAAAGGGGAATTTTTCACTTTATTTGTTTTAGAAATGGATTTTTGTCACAATCATTATGTCAGCATTGTCCCATATAATGAGCAGTATTTTGAGAAGTAGACATAGAGAGTGTTGTAATTATTTCTCAGCAATTGGGAAAGCCCAGCTGCACTCATTTATGGCTCCCTAGCATGATTTGCAAAAACAAAGACAATGTATTGTTTATATAGAAGATGATGGACAAGGAAAATGTAGCTTCCGTAGTCAGCATGGTCCATTTGTGGCACCCTGACAAACTATCACTGAGCAGGCACTTTATACAGAACAGTCATTTATATCTCAGAGTTCTTGAGACTGAGCAGTTTCAAATCATGAAACTGGCAAGTTCACTAACTGGTGAGTACCTGATGTCTGCTACCGAAATCTTCCCTTGAAATGTGTCTTCCAGAGAACAGAAGGCTGTGTTTACACATAGTGGGAGGCAGTAGGGCAACAGGACATTAGCTTTCCCCATTCAGCCATTTAAAGAGGGCTTCTTACTTTGTGAATGAGGAATCTTCAGGGTCTAATTACCTCTGAGAAGCCCCACCTCTGAATGTCAAATATGGCAACACCTGAATTTTAGAGTGGGCTCATCAAATCATGACTGATGACTTCAGATCCTTTTCCTTTTCTTTTCAGGGACCTGTGTAATTCATAACTTGGCAGGTACAAATAGAGCAAAGGAAGACACCAGGAGTTTCAGTGATACTGTGGTCTGTTTGATTCAGTGATATAGTGGTTTGCTTGATTCAGCGATACTGCAATCTTCTTGATTGTACATGAAACATTCCCAGGAGGAAATTTGGCCCATGGAATTGTAGGCTATCAAACTGCAGGCTTCACAAACTATGCTGCCCTGCTCTCTATCCATATTTGCTTCTCATACAAAATTTCTTGGTTCAATTTATTGGCTTTCAGTTTTTATTTTTTATTAGTACATGTTTGCATTGCACAAGGATTACATCTTGTAGGAACATGTGCGTGTGCATAACACATCTCAGTTCATTTATCATCCCTGTTGCTTCCCAAACTCCTCTTCTTCCATCTCCTGATCCTTTTCCCATTTGAAAAAGATCTACCTGCCTACTTCTATTACCCACAAATTTTTTGCTTTTTCTTTATATTTTAAGTTTCTCATATAAGAGAAACTATGAGACATATAAACTGTGTGTGTGATTTACTTCTCTTAATATTATGGTCTCAAGGTGTGTACCTTTCCTACAAATGATATCAGTTGATCCTCTGGGACAGCAGTACTCTACTGTGTATAAATACATTTTCCTTGTCCATTTGTCTGTTGATTGACATATAGGCTGCTCCCGAGGTCTTGCTGCTATGACTCGTGTTGCTATAAATATTGGAATGTGGTTGTTACTGTGATCTGATATCTTTAACTTTCTCGGGAAAACCTCTAACAGAGTAATAGCCATGTAAAATAGTATTTCTAGTATTAGGTTTTGAAAAATCACCATACTGGAAACTTAACACTCCCACTAACAATAACAACAAAAAAAGATCTCTTTAACCCTGCCACCTCGCCAGCATTAACTGTTACTTGATTTCTTGTTTAATAGTTATATTTTGGGGAATAAGATGGAATCTCACCATTTTTAAAATTTTTCTAAGGACTAGTAATATTGAACAAATTTTCATGTATCATTGGTTATTTGTTCTTTCTCTGAGAAGTGTCTACTCATTTCAGGTGGCCATATTTTGATTTGTTGTTTCATTCAAAAGAAGTCTCTTTTTTTGCATTCTTAATATATTCTAGATATTAATCCTTTGAGGAATAGTTGACAAATTTTCCATTCACCTTCTATAGGTCATTTCTTAATTCTGTTGGTTAGTTCCTTTGCTGTGCAGAGGCTTTTAGAGTTAAATGATCTATTGTTGATTCTTGGTACTATTTATTGCTATTCCTATGTCTTAAAGAATTTTAAATTTTTTGTCTTCCAGCAGATTAAGTTGATCCTTTTTTGATTTTACATTAGTACCTGGTGAGAGAGATGTGTCTAGATTCCATATTCTGCATGTGAACAGCTAGTTTTCCCAACAGCATTTGATAAAGAGTCTATTTATCCTTGGTGTGTGCTTTTTGGATCCTTGGTCAAAATTAAAATAGCTGAATGTGCATGGGGTTGTTTCTGCATCCTCTAATCTGTTCCATTCATCTTCATGTCTGTTTTTGTGCCAATGTCATGCTGTTTTCTGCACTGTAACTTTGTAATATAACTTTTAATTTGATACTGTGAAGCTTCTACTTTGTTCTTGTTACTCAGGATTATTTTGCTATGCTAAGTCTCCTCTGGTTCCATTTTGTATTTATCACAGTTTTTTCTACTTCTATAAGGAATGCCGTTGATATCTACATTGTGGTTATGTTAAATCTGTGTTTCAGGTTTGGATGTGTGACCATTTTAGATATACTGGTCCTACCTACCTAGAAGCAAGAATATCTTTCTATTTTCTCATATGTACTTCAATCTGTTTTTCAGAGTAGTATAGTATTCTTCGTAAATCTTTCACTTCTATGGTTAGGTGGATTCCTAAGTATTTTAATTTTTCTTCATGCTGTTGTGAATGATATTTTTGTTAGTGTTTCTCAGTGAGCTCACTTAGCAGGAATCACAGCAAACTAATATGTTTCAGAGGAGGTAATAGAAATAAAGCACAATGATTGACAGAGTAAAAAACAAAATAAAACAAAAAAAACAAGGTTAAATGACTGACAGAAAATCAAAGGACAGAATGCTTCCCACGTGTAGGGACCTTGATTCTGCACAGCAGTGATACTGGGACTCAAGAGAAGGAGATATTAGGGCCCAGGCATGGCACTGAAATGCAGAGAAAACAACAGCAATATAAAAAGAAGTGAGCTTAAAGAGTCCACAGTTGCAAAATTAACCCTCAAAAAGTGCTCTTCTTTCTGGGATTGCCTAGCACTTGAGAAGGAAACAATGAATATAAAGAATCAGTTTGAATGTTTGCTTAATTTTTAAAAATATTTTCACAATCATATTTATTTCAATGAAGATATGCTTTGCAAAGACAGTTTCAGAAGCATAGACTGTGTTTGAGGCTCAACATTCAATTCTAAATGTAGCATCAGATTTTAAATGTTTGTTAGATATAGAAGCTGCAATTGAAAATTATACAGGTAAGTAGAAAAAGAAACAGCATTTTCAGTCAGGAGACTTTAGTAAGAGCACACATAAATTCAAAGGAAAGAGCAAATAACACAATCCAGTGTTGCCTCTTCCTCTAATTCCTCAGACAGGTAAAATCCACAATACATATTTGTTGAAAAGTGACCTAGATTTTATGAGGGATGAAGAACATTATTGAAACAACTTTAACAATTGTAGGTAATCTTCACTTTATACCGAATTGCGTTTTAGTATTACACGGTTAAGATATGCACAGTGACTGTTGGCCTTGTCAGGGAAAATAATAGTGTTTATATTTGATTTTCACTTTTTGTGGCTAATTTTAAAGCAGTGAAAACATCATCTCTTCAGATATAACACACAGAAGGTTCTTACAGTGTCAGAAGCTGCCTTGCATTTCACCTTTCATGCCATCTTATTTTAATATCCACAGGAAGCGTGTATTATAGTGCTGTTTACTCGCCTATCACAATTTACAGGTGTTTACATGGAAACCCGGAGCTATTCATCAGTTACTCTAATAGACACTAGTGTTACAGCCAAATCTAACCTGACAACAGACTCTGTCAAAACTGCCATCGTTTGTTGCACATCCATCACAGGCTAAACAACTTAGGTTAGCTCATTATGACTGCACTCCAATTATAGCATATGATGAATCCTCAAAGATTTCACCACTCACAAAGTAGACTTATATTATTAAAATAAAATAAACACAATAAAAGTCATTCAAATATTTAAAGGCTGAATAGTGTTTCTTATCTTTAAAAATATTATTGAATGCATCTACATAATTAAAAATGTATATTGAGACTTCTATAAAATTTATCTATAAAAATTTTAATGTTAACACAAATATTCTTACGTACATTAGGCATTTAAAAGTTAGGAATTGAATCTGGATAGGCCAAATGGAAAGTAGAAAAATACAAGAATGAAGAATATTTTAAGGAGCTATCATAAATTATGTAAATACAAATACAGGTTCAAAGCTTCATAATTGCATATATCTATTTTTTTGTTATACCAGTAGGTTAGCTAAGTATGTTTGATATATTATTAATTACTTGAAATTGTTATGAGTAGAATATAAATCTGATCCATGGGGCTTACTAATTTCCCGGGTTTGAAGTGAATTCTATACGTTGAAATTCAATGATATTTTTTAATGTACAAATATTTTGGGCAAGTTAAGAGCACTAGAGGACCAAGTGCACTTTGTTTGTTATTACTATCACTCTTTGGCTTATATATTTCTATATCCTTAAAGTTGTCTCCATTATATAAAATGCAATAGGATGTTCAAAGTGTTTACTGTATGCAAGCTAAATACTGTATTTTTAGGTATTTGAATGTTGTATTTAAATGTTGTTTCCCAAATCTTAACAATATACTTTGAAAATATTTGCATTAAATTTGATAATACATTTTACACAGTCCTATTACATTTGATATTTAACAGGAAAATTGAGATATTGTTGCATGAATCACCAACTGCATATTTTTAAATAAATTGGTTATTACTACTTTGACTCAAGCAAATGTATTCATGAAATGTCAGTTAGGAGATTTTTTTTCTTCTGGTTCATCCGAAAGAACTTTTTCTGGTTGTTTTTTTTTTTTCAAAATATTTATTACTGCAAGGAAGTTACATGGAATAATGGCCTTTGCTTTGTTATGTTATTATATACAATAATTGCTGCATACTTCAGTTATGTTCAAACCATTACTGCTAGCTCCGCTCCTTTTTCTCCTCTCCTGTCACCTCTTTTTCACCCTGTTATGCATTTTCCTGTGTCTCTGGCTCTCTGCCTATTCTCTCTGTCTCTCTCTGTCTCTTCTCTCTCTCTCTCTCTCTCACACACACACACACACAAACACACACACACACACAATTTTACAAATGCAAGAGCAATATTTGGCTTTCTCAGTTTTGCCTACCTTACTTCCCAGTGAAATCATCTGAATTCTTAGTATGGTAGCAAATCTTTCCTGAATACTATATCTATACTAAGTAGAGTATCACCTTACATTAAAACAACCTACTTTTTAAGTGTAGGGACTAATTTTATATCTCATTTACAAACCTGTCTACTCACTGTGCCATTATGAGAATTCAGCCACTGCACAAAATTTTCTTTCATTGTGTGCTCAAAAGTGCTCTCAATGACAAACTGCCTTGGACCTTGATCTTGTCATTTCAGTCATCTTTGTCACAGAATCTTCTTGTTACATTCAGGCAGCATAACTAATTAGTATAAATTGCTTTCAAACCTCAAAGATGTGTTGAACACAAGGGGGGTTGTTGTTCTTTAAAATTTGCCTTCTTTGGTGATAAATCCTCTCTCAGTGGACAGCAATAGATCTGGAAGTAAGATAAATCACAGTTTGAATCAAATGTGCAAATCAAAATAAAAAAGGAATATTTGAGAGTAATGAAATGGAACCTGTTTTTGATGATCCATCTACAAAGCTTAGAGTGATAACAAATACAGAACGGAAGCTGAGGAACTGATAGGTAAAGGAAGATATTTATGCTGCTTAGTATATTAACTGAGCAATCGTCTTTCTAACAAATTTATCCTGTACACAGTTCTATTTCTTAATTTTTAACCAAATTAAAGAGCAAACATGATTTCAAATAAAAGCGGTATCAGTTAGATCTAAAAAGCATCTCTGTCTGAGCTGATCTCATTCTGTCTGCAAGGCCTGCCCTTTGGTCCTTTCTACTTCCTTTTCTTTTTGTATTCGCTCTCCGCTTTTCAGTGCAGGTTTTATGGCTATTTCATAATTTATGTGCTTTTAGCAATGTACAGTGACTATGATACTAAGGAGTTTCTTCTGTAACATTCCTTCCACTTCCTTTCATTTTACCAATATAAATATATTACTCTTTTCGATCACATAATCAATGACCACTTATTGTGAAAATGTTAATGCTTGTCATACCTCACTCAGAAAATTTCTTTTCTTATGAAATTTAACACAAATCTCTGGATTTCATAAACATTTATTCATTATTTTTTAATACAAAGATCTAATCCCTATATTCTGTCTTCCTGGGCTTGTTATAAAATGGTCACAAAGTGAGTCCCATTACTAAAATTTTTCATTTTCCATTCCTTTAATCTTCCCCCAGGTCTTTGCTGTTTCTTCCTTTTAGAAGCTTACTGAGCAGGAAAGGAAGGAAGGACTTTGGATAACAGCATGTGCTGAAATAACATTTTTGTTCTAAACTTATGCTAGGTAGTTACTTCAAATATAAAATTGTAGGTGAGAAATCTCTTTTTCTCAGGAGTTTCAAAGAATCTGCCATTTTTCTTTGTACTTTGCGGCTTGTAAGATTGACCCCATTTTGAATCTTGATTTTCATGTCTAATGAATTTGTTTTTCCATGCTTATACAAGGTCATATGATTTTCTTTCCTCTTCTTGCTCAGATGAGTCTTTGAATTAGCCAGAGATTCATTCACTTTACTTGGTAATAGTGTGCACTTTTAATCTGCAGAATCTCACTTTCAATATGGAATTCTAAAATATTCTTTTTTAAAAATATTCTTCTTAATTTTGTCTCTGGCTTAGACTTATGCAACTTTCAATGGTTGCTTATTGGGTATTGGATAGAATAACTATTATTTTTCTTATCTTTTTCCATTTTTACCATTTCCTTTTTTAAATTACATTTTCTCCAAAATTTTCTGAGTATCAT
>PVJX010027005.1:0-25272 GCA_004027295.1 Dolichotis patagonum | reverse complement strand
AAAGGAAAGGAAAGGAAAGGAAAGGAAAGGAAAGGAAAGGAAAGGAAAGGAAAAAAGCATACTGCAGACATGGAGAAAACATTTTGCAAATCACATACTCACTGAAAGACTTTAATGAATATGATGTAAACAACTAATGCAACTCATTGGTAAGAAAATAAAAAGCAATACTGAAAAATAGGCAAAAAATTTAAGCAACTTCTTCAATGAAGAAGATATAAGAATAGCAAATATACACAAGAGTAGATTTTCTGAGTAATTCGACATTAAGAAACCAGTAGGCTGAGCAAGTATTGACCTTCTATTAGAATGACTAAAAATACATGGTTCACTTCTTTTTTTTTTTTTTTTTTTTTTTTGGTACAGGGGATCGAACTCACGACCTCACGCTTGCCAGGCAGGCACTTAAGCCACTGAGCTAAATCCCCGGCCCCATGGTTCACTTTTAAGTTGTTTGTTTAACCTGATAACAAGTTCTGGTGGAGGAACTGAAACTCTCAGACATCACTGATAAAAATGAAGCATTGTCTACTATGCTAAGAACTAACTGGTATTTTCTATAAAATTTAAATATATACCCAGGATATGAATCTGAAATTTAACTTTTAGGCATTACTTTAGAGAATGAAAATTTTGTGTTCACCCAAGAAAATTCATAGGAATGTTTACAGCAGCTCTACCTCTAACTATTCCAAATTGGAAACAACCCAATATTCTTCGAGGAGAGAAAAATAGAACTTGTGAAAGTGAAAGAGAAACAAACTGCTCAACAGGAAAGAACAATTGGAATAGGGGAAAGGAGAAAAGAAAGGAGGAAAAATATTATATGTCAGTGTATATGTATAAATAAATATATACATATATGTACACAAGATAGGTAACTATACGACTAATCTCTGTTCAGCAAGAATAGTTTGTGCTTTCATTGATTAATAGTTTCATCCTTTCATTCATGCCTATATCTTGTCACATTAATAACTACTTTGAAGATAACAGTACATAATATATTAATGAGTGTTAGTCTCCTATTATTTTGTTTTGAAATTCTGTGTCATTGTTTTTGTTTTATTTAATAAAAAATTGGTCAATCTATAAAATTGGATACTATTCAGCAATGAAAAAGAAGGTAGTGTTAATACATTCAGCCACCTGGGTGAACCTCAAAGGCGCTACATAGAATGAAAGTAGGCATTCTTAAAGGTTAAGTAAGGTATGTTTACATTAACATAAAATCATTAAAAAGGCAAAATTATTGCTGGGTGACAACATTGTTGTACTTTAAGGGTTGGTTTGGAAAGAATGGCGTGACCATAAAGAAAACCCAAAGAAGTTCTTGAAAAGATGGGCTGTTTTTTATACTCTTATAGATATGATGACATGTATAAACTGTGATAGAAAAATTCAGTGTTTCCACTAAAGTTATTTCAGTGAAAGATACACTGCCATTAATGCTTTTCTAAATATTCCTCCTTGTTTCAAACACACTTATCTCATCATCCTTGCCAATTTCCAAAGCAGTTTTTGAAGTCTCCTTTTCTGATTGTCTTCAGTTATCTTTTCATGACTGCATTGATATCTTAAATCAATCTAAAATGTTTACCTTTTAGTGCCATTTTAACTTTGGAGAAAATACATGAGTCACATGATACCAGCCCCAGGGAAATGTTGGGTGAAGACATACTGCGATGTTTTTAATGAGCCTGCCCCTCTGTTTAATAGTACTTGCTATTAGGATAGAACCAAACAAAATTAACCAGAGCAAAATAAGACTGTATAGCAAAACACAACTGGAAGCAAAGATGGGCTACAGATAATATAACAATTCTTCAGTATCTGCCTTTTATGAAAATATCTTTCTGTAGCTAATTGTTAAGAAACTTGGTCCCTTACAATCACTTAACTTTCTTTCTGCTGATTCTCATTTGGATGTTTTGATTAATAAGTTCTTACCCCAGGAAAGCACTTACCAGTTATTTCTGAAACACTTCTTTAAGTTTTACAGACTACTCATATGCATAGTAACATTTGAATTTTAAAATACTCTCTAAAGATTACCCAAAAGCACTTAATGAATATCTGCTTTGTGTAATAAGATATTGCTATTCACACCTCGGGATTCTGGAGTACATACATATTAAAAAGGAATTAATATTTATAGTTAATCCTATAATTATTCTAAAACATAGAGAAAGAGATGAAGTGATTGTTGATCTAAAAAACCCATCTCTAAATATATGTACTTCACAGATTTAAAGGGATGACTTAATTTTATAAGGAAGGTGAAACTGACAAACTCTCTGTGTCTTAAAACAAAAGCTAAGCATTGTACTTCAAACTGTCTAAATCTTTGCAAGTCTGCATACATTTTAGCCTCAAAATTTATCTTTTTTGCTACTGGACCAAAAAATTTATTGACTATCCCTGGCATATTCATTTCACTTAAGAAATGTTCCCCAATATGGCAGTGAAATTTTGACGGTTTAATATTTGAAAGCCAAGATTGCAATATTTTTATTTGAATTGCAAAAGTAAATATAACTATTGTGCGCTAAGCTACTAATCTCTGTTCACCAAGAATAGTTTGTGCTTTCATTGTTCAATAGTTTCATCCTTTTATTCATGCTTATGTCTTGTCATATTAACAACTACTTTGAACATAACAGTATGCGGGTTCTGAGACTGCAAGGGATTTAGGGTGCATAGAATTTCCTTCCTCCTCACCTCCTATGAAATTATGTTGGAATCATAATCTCTGGTGCCTCAAAATATAGCAGTATTTGAAAATAAGTTTTTCAAAGAGCTAATTTAATTAAATTAAAATCAATGGAGTGGGCTCTAACCAATAGGACTAGGACCCTTAAAAGAAGAAATGATCAAGACACAAACAATCTGAAGAACAGTACAAGAAGACACACAAAAATGTCACCTACAAGTCCAGGGGTCAAGGGCTCTGCAGAAACCAGCCCTCCCTACTTGAGATTCCCAGCCTCAGAACCAGAAGAAAATAAATGTGTGTTGCTTATCCTACCCAGTCTGTAACACTGTCATAAGCTCTAGAAAATGGGTACAAATAGTGAAGAAAACAGATGGAAACATCTGTGCCACTGAAACCAAAGCCAGATAGAGAGAAGATACCTCTACATACACAAGTATCACCATATATTCTAAGCTACAACAGCATATTACAAGTGACAGGAGCATAATATTTTAATGTGAGGTTTATGCAGTATGTAAGGTATCTGAGTAAAGGCAGAGGAAACTTTATGAACAAATGTCTTCAGGCAGAAGAGCTGATCTCTCACTCTCTGAAATCAGTGTGAAAATGTTTCCGTAGGTGGACTTCAGAGAGAGAGCACAGTGAGGCATCATGGGTAGACAGTAAGGCATCATGGGTAGAGAAAGTAGAGCATCTCAGACCTCAGGGTCCATTTTCTAACTTTTCAGTCATTTTTTTTTTTATTATTTTTATCTTCCTTTTTGGCCTTTGACAGCCTCCTGGGAGACAAACTGTGGTATTTCTCCTCTGTGTTTATTTTTTTTTAGAAGTGCTTTTTTTGAGGTGCTTATTTTTTTCACTGGAGTTAGCTTCTCCTAAGACTTAGAAAAGAGCATAACATTAGACAGATAATTCAAGCCTATTTCCACCTTAATATTCAATGACAATGAACTTTTTAGCCTGTATTCATTATTATATGTTGCTTTAGGCTTTGGATGCATATTCAAAAATAAGAAAGGATTAAAAATATATTTTGCTATAAAAATTTTTAAGTCATTATTCATGATAGAGAAGCCCTTGGGAAGTGCTCTCATTTGTGTAGGTTGTGTGTTTATTGTTAGTCATTCACACAGCAAATGTTTATTGCCTGTGTAATAAATGTTAACTTTCTGTTACACGTCCATGCCTATCCTTCTCTTCTCAGATCTGAGCTTTTAAAGACGGAAAGAGATACTGTGAAGTCAAATAAATGAATTATAATTACAAACTCTGATGAGAGCTTAGAAATAATACAAGTACACAGGTTAAAAAAGTAGGACGATGCATTAAAATGGAATACTTTTATCCTTGAAAGGTGAGAATTAGATGAAGTGAGAACAAAAAAGAAAAAAACCCCAGGGTCGGGAATTGCAAATTCAATGACCTCGAACTAGAAAGGCCTTGTGTATTCTAGGAATAAGCAGTTCCAATGGCAAGGGTGTAATGAAGCATAGATGATATCAGAAAGGTAAATCAATCCGACCTTTGCTTGGTAGGGCATGGCCGGGCTTAGTGGGTTAAGTAGACAATTACAAGCAAAAAAGGTTCTAAAACTGGTCAGTGGTCTGATGCTTACATTTTCTATTTTCTTTCAAGAACAGAGTCTAAGGTTGTACTATTTCCTTCTACTATATGAGATTTATTTGTGGATGCATAGTGTGTTTCTCCATCCATTCTAATTCTTTATTGAAGACAACATATTTAATTCGTTTAGCTTGTAGTTTTTTTTTTTTTTTTTTGTACCAGGGATCGAACTCACGACCTCATACTTGCCAGGCAGACGCTTAGGCCACTGAGCTAAATCCCCAGCCCCTGTTTAGCTTAATGTAAGTGATTTTAGGGCAGTTCAATATATGACATAAGAATACAACATCTTCTTCAAGGAAACATCTCCGATAGAAGAATAAAAGTAAAAACAGTGATTGACTGCACTTGTGTGTTATTATTGTAAAGAAAGTACCGACTGACATCTACTGTGGCAGATCTGTGACATCTACTGTGGCAGCCTTCAAAAAGGCTGAACTGAATCTTTACTATGGAACAAGATTATTTCACTATATATATGTAATATATATATATATATACATATATATATAAACTTGTAGATAAAGGAAACTTTTAACAAGTAAATTAAACTGACAAAGAAAATAATCCATATTTCTGCAGCTTTCTTTTGAAGTTTGCACTGTAGTATAATTAAAGTAAAATTTCTGTGGGCAGCATGCAGAAAAAAATTGGAGCAATCTGCTGATTTGAAAGTACCTTTTAAAAATGCAAAACAATTAAGATTAAAGTTACTTAAGAAGCACAAACCTTTACCAATTTAAAAAAGTCAATAGAAAGCTTGACTCCTTTGAACTTTGAAAATTCAATTTTAAAGAAGAGGGAAGCTATTACTAAAAGAAAAAATGCATGGTGAAAATAGGAATAGTTCCTTCAATAGTAAGATCTTAAAAAGACAAAACAAGAGAAACTGGAACTGTTACACATAAAACAATGGAAGTTCTAACAGTCAATGAATGGCATAGACTGAAACAATCATAAAATATAGATATATGATTGATTGAGAGCAATTCTATACCTTGAAGAAATACCAGTTATGTAAACTTTCTCATTTCAATAGCAGTGTGACATATATTGTTTTGGTAACTTTGGAATTTTTGAAAAGGTAAAATGTCTAAAGGTTTCAGAGCATTGTTAGCACTGCAAGACAGTAACTAATGAGTCTAGTATTCTTCCAATTTCATTGCTATTGTTTGATTGCTTAGTTTGGACGATGCTACACGCTTAATTCAGCATTTTGAAGTCCCATAAAAACATTTCCCTAAACATCAGAAATTTCTCACAGGTAATGACCTCAAATTTCCACTGTGGTCTCTGTAGTAGATAGAAGATTACCATCAGCTTCAAAGAAACTCTACTGAGACATACATAGTATAACTATTAAGCACATTTTAAAATGTAAATAAAACAAATGGATTGTTTCTGATCTTCATATCCAGAGATAAACCACTGTTAATCTCCCTACATATTTTCTTTTGATAATTTTTCTCCTTTTTAAATCATGTTTTGGCATCCTCATCAAATTTTTCTTCAGAAGTATCTACCAGTTTACACTTCCATCAAAAGCAGCTCAATGAGTCTTCTTTATGATAGCTCCATTCAAAGTATTTTCCTTAAATATTATTTTTCACTGTTTAAAAAGTAAAATGATGTCTTGTTAACATATTAGTGTACATTTTATCATTTACTATTCAAGTAGAAATCTTTTATAATGATTACTGTTTTCCCTTTTGAGAATTTTCTGTGAATTTTATTTTTTAAATTGTTTACAATCTTTTTGTCCAGTTTCAGAATATATATGTATACATATACATATTTATTTCATTCCTGCAATCCAAGCATTTAAAAACTTTTTGTTGATGAACTTTTGAATGATTTTCACTGTTGTATTACTTGGACAGAGCTTCAGACTTTTCTTAAATGACTTTTTCTTTGTTAAACTGTCTTTGAGTAGCTTAGCTTAGTCTCACATCTGTTAAATATTTCTATATTGGTTTTCTATATCATTCTGTGATTTAATTTTTTATAATGAATTCCTTTTATTTGTGGGTGCATTTATTATACAGATATTTAATGAAAAAAATTTAAAAATATTGAAGCCTTGAGAATGTGTGATTTTCCCTTTGCTTCCCCTTTGCTTTTCTTCTCCCAAAGTCATAGATAAAGTGGGCACATGGATGTTTACTACAATTCTCTTCCAAGTATTTGAACATTCACACACTCTCACACAAACACACATTTGCAGACAGGATTTTATATTATATTATATGTCTTTTTTACTTTTAAATTTAATCAGTTTTCAACATAATTTTATGATAGAATACAAATTACATTCATTGTTTTTATAGCTGCATAGTATTTCATAATACAAATGCATTACATATTTATAGAATTATCTCAACTATGTTTACATAATTATCTCAAGTATGTTTACATTATTGAAGGGCACTTACACTGTTTTCATTTCTTTTAAAAATGAATTATTTTCTCCTGGGCACTGTTTGCTTCACAACTTTGCATACATTTATGAGTGTATTTTTGGTTAAGACTCTTCTAATTGGAGTTGCTGTAGTAAAGTGAATGCATACCTGTCTGAAGTTTGCTTGACTGGCATCTGCTCAGTAGTGTCTGTAAGTGTAATTACAGTATAGGTGGACTTAGCTTTACTTCTTATAGCCCATGCTCTCAAAGTCTTTTCCAGCAAACTATTCACGGAATAAACAGAGAAAGAAGAGAGAAAGTGTAACTCATAAGCAATTTTTCAAATCTCTAGTTACACCATATTTGCTAATGTCTCATTGACCAAGAGAAATTACTCAGCCACGTCCAGAAACCAAAGCATGAACTCGGAGGAGTACATATAGCTTTCCTGGGTGAGAGATCAGGGGGTCATTTCAAAATGTATGCACCATACTGAGTCTCTAATGGGGTGTTGGTTTTCTTACTGATTTAAAACATTTATTTGTGTTTTTACACCAAGAATAAAGCATTTGCAAATTAATAAGAGAAAAAAAAAACTCTACCATGCACCTCCAAAATAAAATATTGTCAAAAGCTTTGAGAGCAGATACCCAAATGGGGAGCAAGTATATTAGAAATTGTTAAACATTAATATTTACCTTGAAAACATAAATTAAATTTCCAGTGATATATTATGAAACCACCACAATGTTGGCAAGAAGGTGTAGTAAAAGAAACTTTAATGCACTGCTGTTGTAAAATGGTGACTACTTCAAAAACCTGTCTAGGGCTGGGGATTTAGCTCAGTGGCCTAAGCATCTGCCTGGCAAGTGCAAGGTCATGAGTTCTATCCCCGGTACCAAAAAAAAAACAAAAACAAAAAAAAACCTGTCTAGCAGTTTCTTATTATATTAAATAGATGCCCCTCCTGTATCCCAACAATAACTCTCTCAGGCTTGTATCCAAGATAAATCAGTGCACATGTCTATAAAATAATTGCATAGAATATTGGTCACAGTGCTATCACACTAGCCAAAAACTAAAAAGAACCAGATGTCCACTAAGAGAATGGATGTATAATTCATGTTTCATTTTCACAATTAAATACTACCTGGTAATGAAAGGAACTTCCTGTAATAGCAGGGGTGAGTCCCTTTGTGTTTAAAGAAAGAATGCAGACTCCAAAGCAGCACTGGTGTTACTGGAATCATATAGTCTTTACATAAAAGAAAATCAGAAAGACTGTACAGAACAAAATCGTGAAGTCATCTGTTTTACAAACGTAGATGCAATGGAGTTTGCATCCACATCTCATAAGACAAAAATTCAACAAAATGTATTCAGAAATTAATTAAAACAGTAAAACATGACCAAATTCCAAGCATGTGGATGAATTTTATGTCTGAAAATAATAAATAGATCAATGTATTAAGTCTAAAAGTTACCAATGGTAAATGAAGCACTTTTATTTTCCTGAAGTTCAAAAAAAATAATATATTGTAATAATCAGAATAGGAGTTACCATGATTTGATTTGAGGAGATAATACTCAGTATCTTGATTTAAGAGGTGTCCACCTGAGAATTTGAAAAAACCCTTAAACTCTTTTATCTCAGGATCTCTTTATACTTTCACAAACTTTTGAGAATACTAAAGAGTTTTCTGATTAATTTTGGCTACATCTATCAGCATATGCTAGAAATCAAAGCTAAGATTTTAAAAATTCATTTTAACCTAGAGACAAATCATTGCACACAAACATAAATAATTTGTTTATATAATAACTATACTTTCCAAAATGAAAAATAGGAATTACTTTCACTTCTCCTTTTTTGGATTTAAATTTTAGATGTTTTTCTGAGTGCATCAAAATGTTTTTCTCAATCTACAGGTTATTATGAGAATTAGTTACATTAGTTTTACATGATAAAGCTTTTGTAAGATGGTTTACCACTTATGCATTGATGTATAGTATTAATTCAGATATTAAACAACATTTCCTTTCTTGGAATTAACATTACTTAGTCATGTTTTATTGTTTTGATTAATATCTGGGTTTATTTTGCTGAGTTTAATTTTTTGAGATACAAATGCAAATGTTCTTGCATTAATATTACCAAAACACAGGATTTACAACATTTTTTATAACCAGGTTTGCAATGCTTTTATATCAATGCTACATGTTCATAATAAAACAAATTAGTAATATTTTTACTTTTAAATGTTCTGAAAGAGTTTATGTAGCATGAGAACTTTCTTTTTCTTGAGAAACATTTATGTACAATAGGTTTTTCCTGGTGCTTTTATTGAAGAGAATTTTTTTTCCTTTTGATTTAGTTGTTATTTTTCATATCCTAGGTTTTTTGGACTTGGGGGCCGTATATTATATATTTTTTGTGCACTCAAATTCTGCAAGTCTTATTCCATGTGATTTTCTTTGTAAATTTATTTTCTATTTAGCTATGTTATATACGCAGAAATTTGCCCTTGCCATTTAAAAGCAACCACGGAAGTGTCTCCTCCGTCACCCCCTGGATGGAGCCTGGGAGAAGAGTGTGGGTCCACGCTTCGTGTCTCCTCATTGCCCCTGGAACAGGGGTGAGGGGCCTGCAAGAAGATTTAAGGACACACGCCCTTGGTGGGTGGACCGACTAGAACTTCAAGACCCAAGACAACAGCAGGCCGCGCGGGCAAGGGTGCACACTCAGAGTAATCAGAGAGACCAACACGGAAGTGTCTGAAGCAGCAGCCAGGGGCCAGCAGTGGGACCTAGACAACTCCACCAACAGACCAGTCCCAGCCCCTACCCCAGAGCCCAAGATGAGCTCCATATCCAGCACAACCCCCATGGCCGACTTGGCTGTAAGACAGCACATTTCTGGGATCTAATATGGAAAATATCACAGAACTATAAACAATGTCGCAGCAACAAGAGGAAAGTAACCAAGAGACATGTACTCATTTGTTTTGTTTTGTTTTGTTTTGTTTTGTATTGTTTTGTTTTGTGACAGAGTTTTGCTGTGTATTTCACTTGGCCTTGAACTCACTAAGTAGCCGAGGCTGGCCTCAAATTCACAGCAATCCTCCTGCCTCAGCTTTCCAAGCACTAGGATTATAGGCACGCACCACTATGCATGTCTTATATAATTTTTGATGAAAAACTTTCTGAAAATATTACTAGGGTTGTATTACATAGGATTTTAAATATGATACCCTTCTCAGTAAATGACCAAGATGAATCTTCCATTCTATTTTTGTTTTTCTTATATTCTTTAAAATGCTATTAATATTATAGATCAAAACTTGAAAATTTTCAGCCTTACAAAACAACCAGGTGTTTCAAACTTGGGCCTTATGTAGCCTGAGTATCGGGAATCTCATTATTTTCTTCTTATTGTTGGAGCAAATACCCACTATGTCATACATTGAAAAGGGCAGGTTTCTAACTAGATTAATCTGATCACAGTGTGACTGGAGAGCCCATATGTCTTGACTGGCCACTGCTACATAAGTAATGCAGTTCCAGAACAATATGACAGAATAACAGATGGAAAATCTATTAGCAGGAACATCAGAAGCCAAATGATGAGTGCCAGTGAATTGGTTGTGCCAATCCTGAGTCAGATCAATGGTAGGGAAAACACAACTTCAAACTTTCATCTCAGTAAAATCGCCAGGGTTAAGACAAGTAGAACATGAAATAGCCAAACTTGGGGAAAACTCAGAACATTACAGAATCTTAATAGTAGCCACAGATTTGTAAATATCACTCACTAGTCAAGAGAAATAACTGAGTATGAGAGTGTTGCAAACATTTTTAAAAAGTTTTTATTTTGTTTGTACGTGTTTGTAGTTCATGTATTATATGATTGTCTTAGGGAAAGGTTACATGTACATATCACATTAGGTTTCATTCTTTTATTCAAATCCCTTTCTCCTTTCCTCCCCTCCTCTTCTCCTTTCCTCCCCTCCTCTTCTCCTCCCTTACCCCATTTTTCATTTTTGCTGATAGTATTTGGCTTAACTCATATTGTGGTACATAATGTTTGCATGAATTGGGGATATTAGGTTCTCATATGTGGTATATCTTTATTTTTCTTCTTTCCTCTTCCCCTCTTCATCATCCCTTGCTTTTTTCCCTTCGATCATCAAGCCATCCACTGCCTTGTCCCTTTCCATCTATCTGTTAATATTTTCTTAGTTCCTATTTTGCCTCCCTCTCAGGAGAGCACCATGCATCTGAGCTTGTGTGTCTGGTTTATTTCACTCAACGCTATGTTTTGCAGGTACATCCATTTTTCCTCCAAAGGTCTCAGATTTGTCACGTAGTAAATGATTATGTATGGATACCACAATTTCTTTATCTGGTCAGCTGTTGAGGGGTATATAGACTGATACGGCTATCATGAGTTTTGCTCCTATACACATTGATATGCATGAATAATTAATATAATGACTTAAGCTCTATGGAGAAGATGCCTAGCAGGAATCTGGAATTTCTACCCCAGTTCTTTGAGAAATCCCCATACTTATTTCCATAATGGTTTCACTAATTCGCATTTTTGCATGGTGCTAGAACAAAACACAGATCAATGAAATAGGACTGAGGAAACAGAAGCATCTCAGACATATTCAATTACTGAATCTTTGACAAAGGTACAAAAGCGTGTGTTGGGAGAAGGATGGCCTAGTCAACAAGTGGTGTGAAAATTGGTTATCTGTTTGGAGATTGGAATTGGATGCTTCCCTCTCACTATATACTAAATTAACATCAAAGTACATCAAAGACCTAAACATTAAAGCAACAGAATTAAACCTAGTGGAAGATAAAACAGATGAAACACTTGAAGATATAGGTGTAGGTATTTGAGGACTCTTAAGGAAGTAAGGAAGAACAGAGAATATTTTTTCAAAGTTATGACAGAGGTATTTAGATGGAGGCTTTGGAATTAGAGCCCAATGGAATAGATTCTTATGAGAAGATTTTGGGCATTATTTAATCTGAATTTACATATTTTACCAAATCTACCCAGCAGAGCACTGAGCAATGGGCACAGACAATGGATGTAAAGAAGAAATGGTTAAATTGGAAGTCATGAAGTGAAGAAATTGGAATTCTGACCTATGGTCTTGTATTCCTTTTAAAAGGCATCAGCTTGTCCTATGTCCATGATTATATAAAATACTTACAGAATTTTTAGTGTTTGATAAACATCACTGGAGCTACCTTTGTAAACAGCCCTCATTATTGATTTTTCTTACTTATTCTTTACTAGACTTTAACTGTTGGAGCAATTTTAGGTACCAAAAAATCGAACAGAAGTTATTGTGATTTCCATTTGCCCTATTATCCTCTTCTACATGCACAGTCTCTTCCATTCTTAACACTTCTCATGAGACTGGCACATTTTTTTAAAACTGATGAAGCTACACGAAAATTTCATCATTCCCCGAACTTCAAAATTTACTTTCATTTTGCTTCTTAGTGTTGTATCAATCTACATGTTTTGAAAAATGTATAAATATGAATGCATCCTCACAGGAAAACAAACAGAATAGTTTCACTGCCCTCAAAATCTCCACTCTTTTCAATCCCTAGAGACCACTAATACTTTTTACTGTTGTCCATGTTTTGCCTTTTCAGAATGTAATCTAGTTAGAGTTGTACATGCCATAGGTAGTCTTTAGAAGACTTGGCTTTATCCACTTGGTAATGAATACGTAAGTTTCCTCCATGTCTTCATATTCTTTGGTAATTCATTTCTTTGTAATGCTAAATAATATGCCACTGTCTGGACATTTTACATTTAATGTGTACTTTCATCTATTGAAAGATACCTTGCTTACTAACCAATTTTGGCATTTGTGAGTAAAGCTGCAGATTTTGTGTGGTTGTGTTTTAACCCATTTGGGTAAATTCCAAGGAGCACAATTGATACATATTAATAATGTGTTTAGAGTTAGGTGTGGTGGCCTGTGCCTGTGATCCTAGCGTTCTGGGAGGCTGAAGGAGGGGATGGTAAATTTCATCTCTGCCTGAGAACTTTAGTGAGCATGACTCAAAATAAATATAAAAGTACAAAGGCCTGTTGATATAACTCAGTATGAAGGTCCATGGCTGAACCCCTGTATAAGAAAGAAAGAGGAAGTTTAGTTTTGAAGAAATTGCCAAACTAATTTCTATAGAGACTACATCATTTTTCATTAACACCAGTAGTAAGTACTTCTCAAGTCTGCCAGTATATGATAATTGGTATTGTTTTAGATTTTGGTAGTCTCATTAGATGTATAATAGTATATTATTTTTTAAATTAATAACATTAATAATATATGGTGTCAATTCCTTTTTTCTTTTTAATTTTACATTATGAATTTTTTGTTTTTTACTTTGATTACTAAATCTCTGCAGTACATAATGATTACATTCCCTGTAGGGGACTGATATATGTACATAACACATCCCACTTTCCTTCTTTTTGCCCACTCCTTTTATCTCTCTTTCTATTTTTCCTGCATCAAATCCATTTATTTAGTTTATAAGAACTTACAAAGTAAATTTTCATATATATAGTTTGAAAACCAGACTAATAAGCCAAAGAACATATAAAACATGCAACACAATTGTATCAAGGTACACTTTTGGATACATTATCTTCAATGAATTGCAATACCTTTTTCTTCTTTTCCATTTTCCTATAATATTTCTTTTATTTCATACTTTGTAGACACTGAATTTTTCATATATGAGAAACCATGCAATATTTGAGCTTATCTATTTGACATACTTTGCTTAATATTATGGTCTCAGGATATAGCCAGTTTTTACAAATAGCTCAATTTATCCTTCTTTACCACAGACTGGTACTCCACTATGGATAAATGCCCCATTTTTTAATCCATTCTTCCACTGATGGACATATAATCTGTTTCAAAGATTTAGACATTATGAATTGCATTGATTCAAACATTGGTATGCATATATCACTGCGGTGAGATGTCTTTCACTCTTGGGGATACACCTAGAAGTGGAACAGCTGAGTCACATGAAATTTCTACTTTTCAGAGGAATCATGGAACTAATTTCCATAGTGATTGTATCAGCATATTTCTACCAACAATGAGGAGAGGTTCCTTTCTCCTCATACCCTCACCAGAATTTGTTATTGGTTGATTGTTTAATGGTAGTTGTTTGTTCTAGAATGACATTGTATCCAAGTGTTGTTTTAATTTGCATTCCATGAATGGCCATCGATGTAGGACATTTTTCATATATTTATTTGCTCTTTGTATTTCTTCATTGGATAAGTGTCTCTTCACTTCAGATGCCCATGCTTTAGCTGAGTTTTAACTTTGAGAGGTATAATGTTTTTGAGTTTTTTATGTATTCTAGATATTAGTCCTTTGTTTGAAAGTAGCTGGAAATTTTTTTTCTCATTCTGTAAGTTGTCTCTTCATTTTGTTAGTTGTTTCTTTACCTTTGCAGAAGCATTTTATTTTGATGTGATCCCAACTGTTGATTCTTGATATTATTTTTTGTGTAACTGGGTTTTTGTTCAGACAGTCTTTGCCTATGTTTCACCTATATTTCAAAACACCTGTGTTTTCAAGAGTTTTACCTATTTTGTCATCAAGCAGATTAAGTTTTTCTGCTCTTTGGTCCATTTTAATTTTGGTTTGTTTTGTGGTGAATGACTGGTTCAGCCTTCGGCATGTGGATAGCCAGTTTCCCCAGCACCATTTGTTAAAGAGAGTGTTCTTTCTCGAGTGAAGGCATTTAGAGCCTGTGGACGCTTTGACAAAGATAACATAGCTGACTGTACCTAGAGTTGGTTCTATATCTTCTGTTCCATTCATTCACAAATCTAGTTTTTTCCCCCATTGCTATGCTGATGTTTTTGTTCTATTTTATTTTCATCACTGTGGCTTTTTAGTATAACTTGAAGTCTGGAATTGCATTGCTCCCTGCCTTTCCTTTGCTGACCAAAGTGCTTTTACCATTCTAAGTCTCTTCTTTTTCCCTATGAACTTTAGAATTGCTTCCTCCATCTCTGTAAGGAATGTTGTTGGTATTTTGACTGTGAGTGAATTAAATCTGTACAGCAGTTTTGGAAGTATGGTTATTTTGATGAATACTTCCAAAACTATTTATAGATTTAATGCAAATCATCATGATCAAGTAGAATTCAGTATAGGAACACAAGGATGGTTCAACATGCACAAATTAATAAATGTATTATACCACATAAACTGAAGCATAGAGAAAAATCTTAGGATCATCTCCTTGACAAAACCCAACATTCATTTATGATAGAAACAATAAAAAATAGGAATAGGAGGTGTGTGTCTCAGCCTGATAAAAGCCATGTAAGACAAGCCAAAGGCCAACCTCAGAAAAAATAGAGAAGCTGAAAACTGTGCCTCTAAAGTTAGAAACAAGACAAGGATGTTTACCATCATCACTTCTGTCTAATACAGTTCTCTAAATATTAGCTGTAGCAATAAGACAAGAGAAAGAAATAAAAAGGATATGGATAGGGAAGCAAGAATTTGAATTATTATTTTCTGATAACATATACCATCCTTTACATAGAAGATGTAAAATCTCCACTGAAAACTCCTAGCACTAATAATCAATTTGGAAGCACAGGTGAGAACAAAGCCAACACTTAAAAATCAGTAGCATTCTAGTACATCAGCAACAAATTCCTGAGAGGGAGATTAGGAAAACAATACCATTCGTGATAGCATCTAGAAAAATAAAACATGTGAGAATTAACCAAACCAAAGAAGTGAAAACCCTTCTCAATGAAAACTATGTAATATTCTCAATTATATTTTCATGTGCTCCCTAGTTATATTTATATTTTCTTCAGAGGATTTTACGTTCAGATCTTCTGCTCATTTTTAAATCATACTCTACAATGTCTTACTCAGTTTTAAAAGTTTGTTGGATATTTTTGGTAATAGTCCATTCTCAGATATGCCTTTGGAAAATTCCCAACCTATGACTTAAATTTCTATTCTGACAATGAAGCAGCAAAATTTACTTTTAATGAAGTACAGTTTATTAATTCTCTCAATCATGAATCATTCTATGATATTTGATATAAAACGTCATTGCCAAATACAAAGCCACCTAGATTTTTCCTCATGTCAACCTCCAGAAAGTTTTATAGTTTTGTGTTTAACACACAGGTCTGTGAATCATTTTTAATTAACTCATGACAACTGTAAGATCAGGTTAGTTTTTTTTTTTACTTTACCATATAGATTTCTAGTGACCTCAGAAAACACCATATTGTTTTATTTTGGTTCATAAGCATTGAGAGAATGATAAGAGCTATGATTAAAATACATTTATAAATATTTGATGACTTTACTTTTCACCACAATGGAAAAAATCCAATCAAAGGTGCTTGAAGAAAGAAATTTACTGATGATGTTAAAGCCATTCTAAGAAGTTTCTGGATTCTTACCAGTTTAATGCAATACTTAGAGAATAGACTTTTTTAGTACAAAGAATATAACATTTAAAAATGTGCTTTCTGTAAGTGAAAGAAATCAGACTTACAGGTATAAACATTGTATTGTTGCCCTAGTGAAAGACACTGAAAGAGTAAATAAGATCCAAAATGTACAATAGATATTTTGAAAAGGAAAGAAACTGCTCAAAAAGAAAGATCAAGTGGGATGGGGGAAAGGAGAGAAGGAAAGGAAAATTGTGTGTGTGTGTGTGTGTGTGTGTGTGTGTGTGTGTGTGTACCAACTAAGGTAATTATACAACTAATTTCTATTAGCTCATTGAAAGGAACGGTTTATACTTACATTGTTTGATAAATTATGCATTTCTATATCTTGTAATCTGAGCAACGACTTTGAAGATAGTAATATTCAATACATTAACCATTGTTAATTTTCTATTGTTTTGAAATTCTGCATCATTGCTTTTATTATTTGCCTCTCTTAAAAAATGTGCTATTCAGATACAAAATGTTGAATAAATATTTTTTCCTGTTTGATTAACTTTTAAATGAATGAATTGCTTGCGAAGGTGTGTATTTTGTGTCACCAAAAAAAGTTAAAGAAGCTCAGACCGGGTGTGATTTCGACTTGAGGAGGTTTCTAGCACTTATATAAGAGAAGTTAAGCCCTAGATGACCTGATGCTGCTAGGTTTAGGGACTATTCAAAGGCAGATGTTTTGCAGGTTTTCCCCTAGACACCCTTTCTGGCAGATCTACTTTTAGCGTAATATGTGTGCTCCAGCAAAACAAATTTTGAAACTGTCTAGAGTCCCCACAACAATAAAAACCACTTCAGTCTCAGGAATTAGACTTACACAATGGGAATGCAAAAGCCCTCCTCTTCTGCTCTGTGCCTTCCTGGTAGCCTAACTATTTATTTTATTTGGCGTGTAAACATTTTCCGTAGCCCTGGAGACTCCCGTCGACAAATTTATTAAACCTTTCTCATCCAGAATGCTAATGTTTCTGTAAATCCTCACCATCTGTTGTGCCATCTAATTGCAAATGTAGAGTGAACATAATTCATGACTTTATCGTTGTAAATTCAGATAAGTGATTTAAATATACAGGAATATTCTTTAACAGCAACATGGATTTTCTGGTTTTCCTTTCCTCCTAGGAACTGTCAGGAAGCTGTCCTTCCCCAGATCTTTGTGTCACAAAGGGATTTACTTGGAAAAAATATTTTCTTCCCAATGCTGGCTACACCACCTCCAAAGAGAGCAGATAGTAAATGAGATGCCATTAGGTTAAACCCAGGCTGCTGCGTATGAAACATGAATCATTGAAATCCCTCACATACATATTTATCTTCCTCTCTGCTTGTCAGTCACTCATCAGTGACCACCAATCCAAACATCTACTTATGACTCTGGTAAATTATTTGACTTCCATCTTGACCCTTTCAATCCAATCTATAAAATGAAAGTCTATTAAAAAAAATAAACACGCTTACTGTCCTTCTAAGAAAATCACTTTCAAGGCGGTTGTCAAAATATTTCCATGGTAGTATTATTTCACCACAAGCATACATTTTGTAAGTTTCTAAAGTCTCATCTATACTTACTTTCATATATGTGCTGTTTAATAGGTAGGGTGTTAAAGGAAAAGGTTGCTTTAGTGACGTGGACTATTCATTGAGATGTTACTGGACAGATGGTCTAATCCCTTAAGTGAAAATTTAGTTATAGTAGTGGAGAGCTGCTAAGCCCTTTTCAAATCCAACACGAAATTTCTGAGCCAGATTCTGTTGTTCTCTTATGCTTCACACAGAGTCTGCTTGAATGGATTATAAATTAGGTTCATCTGATGCCTCAGCTGTATCTATGCCATGGACCTTCTTATCTGGGCAACATCATAATCATTTAGCAGCCTTTCTAACTCTCTGGGTTTATTCAAATGCTCTATGCTTGTTTCACAGAGGTAATAGCACTCTGTCGGATTATACTGTGTCTTATTCTATTCGACATGAATGAACAGAGATGGTGTTGCGTCTTTCCTTCCTGTACAGTATTCTTTTAATATTTTTTTAATTTTAAAGAGAATAAAAAAAAACAAAGCAGAACAATGCAAGCAACACAGGAATTCACAACAAGAAAACAGGAAGTCAACAATGGCTACCATAATGTCTCTTTCTTTCTTCGAAATAGTTGTTCATATCTTCACACACAATGCAATCACACAAAACAAAATCGTATAGAACCAATCAAAAAAATAAAAGAAAAAAGAAAAGAAGAATGAAAGCATTACTGGACTTCAAAACCAGATAATGGAAAATGAACCATATTTATTATAATGTCTCATTTTCTTCAAAATATCTCTTCATACCATCACATGTAATAAAATCAAACAAAACAGTAAAACCAATTACATAAAAGAGTGAAAGCATTATAGGACTTCAAAGCAAGATAATTGGAAATCAACCATGATTTCCATAATATATACCATTATGTTCAAAATAGCTGTCCATACCATCAGACACAGTAAAATCTAACAAAACAAGACAGAACAGAACCAAACTTAACAGAACTGCAAAAGCATTACAAGAGATCAAGACAAGATAATAAATTAACATCTGTTACCACCTTTTCCTACCAGGTGTTTTCTCCCCTATCACTTTTATAATATCTATTGTGTTCTTGGATCCCACGAACTTGTTCTATTTTTTATGCTAGTGTTCTCCTGTATAAATTAAAACTATTTTTCTCATGAACATGATCTCCAGTTGCATCCATTTACTTACAAGAGCCTTGAGATTATTCTACTGTATAACTGCATAGCTTTCCATTGTTTGAAAATACGGTATCTTCCTTATCCATTCTGTGGTTGATGAGCAAGTTATCCTTGCTTTTTTCTGGTCTCCTATCTTGTGGAATAATTGTTTTCTCCTCTTTGATTTTCAGTCTATGAATTTCCTTTTGAGTTAAATGTGTTTCTTGTATACAGTATTTTGATGGATCTTGTTACATGATCCATTCTCTCTGTTTCTTTTTACTGCTGAATTGAGGCCATCTACATTAATGGTTACAACCGGCATACATTAGTTTGTCTCTGCCATGCTATCCTCCTGCTGTTGACCCTCCGATTTTCCTCTTCATTCAATTGCTTGTCCTGTTTGGTGATCCTCTGCTGCTGTTCCTGGAAGCACGGTCATTTTTCTCTTTCTCTAGAATATTCTTCAGCACTCTCTATGATTGCTTTGGTGGTCATGAATTCCTTCAGTTGTTCTTTGTCATGGAGGTATCTTATTTTTCCATCAATTTTGAAATATAGTTTTGCAGGGTACATCAATATGAGTAAGAAGTTGTTTTCTTTGAGGATTTGAAACAATTCAAACTCTTCTGACTTGATGGTTTGTGTTGACAACTCTGCTGTGATTCTGATTGATTTTTCTTTATAGGTGATCTATCTCTTCTCTCTAACAGCTTTTAATATTCTGTTCTTGTGCTGAATTTCTGGGATCTTGATTATTATGTGTCTGGGTATAGACTTACTTTGGTTATGGCTAATTGTAGTTCTACATGCCTCACTTATCTGGATACTAGATCCTTTTTCCATGTTTGGGAACATTTCTGCTATTACTTATGTGAATAACCTTTTAATTTCATTTGTGTTGAACCCAGCTTCTTCATTGATACCTATCTCTCTTAAATTATTTCTCTTTGCATTGTCTTGCAGCTGTTGAATTGGTATTTCCTGGTTCCTTGTTATTTTTAAAAGATCTTACCTTTCATGATCTCTAGCTGCAATCCTGTCTTCAAGGTCTGAAAGTCTATCTTCAGTCTCTTTCAAGCTGTTTTGCTTGACTTTTTAATTGACTTTTTGAATGACTTTTTAATTTATTGGATATCTCTTTGAATCTGTTTCACGCATTGTAATTTTTTTCTATATTGCTCTTTCAAGGTTTCCATCATTTTCCTATGCTCTTCTTTTTTAAAATCTATGTCTTCTTTAGATATACTGAGCAACTCTTTCAATATGTTTTTCATCTCTTCTTTTATCTGAGACACTATTTCTGATTTGATTACTTGTGCAGTCCATTGTTGTTTCTTTAATTCACTTGCTATCCTCTTGGGGGTTTCATGTGTGTGATTTCCAGTTTCTTCCATTTCTTTGTTTCCTAAACTTGTTCTGTGTGGGCTGGAGGTCTGAGATTGCCTTTGCTCTTTTGTCTTGACATTCTCCAGGGTTCCTGCCAGCACTTCCCAGGCATTTCCCACATTGGCCGCACCTTCACAGAGAAGGAAAATTGGACAGGTGCCTGAGTTCCTTGGTCCCTAGGTTTATAGGGAGGTAGCAGAGTGTGGAGTGGGCTTCTCCAGACCTGTGCAGCTACACTGGAGCATCCCCGATGGCCAGGGATGTGTAGTGGTAGGGTTTCTTCTCTCAGCCTGCATGTCTACAATTGGACACCCACTATGGTGGCAGGCACACAGGGGTGTGTTTGTCTGATTCTCTCGGTGGGTGATGGAAGCTCAAAGGAAGCAAAGTCCTCCAATGGTGACCTGTGGTAGGATACATGGGGCTGACTTGGCTGTGTGTCCCTGTTTCCACTGGATGCTCACAGGAAGCAAGCCTTCTAGTGGTGGCAGCCAGCATGCAGAAGTGAGTCTGCTGGGTCTCTTTCCCCTGATGGCTGCCTGCATGAAGGAGCCTTAAGTGGCGGTGTCCAGCAGGTGGAAGTGGTCTGCTGGCTCTCTCTGCCCACTCTGGCTACCCACAGGAAGTAGCCTTCTGCTGTACAGTATTCTTAAGGACTACCACAGGGGCAAGGATAATCCAACAAATGTTCACTAAATTTATGCTGGAACCAATATAAAGGCTAAGGAAATGTCAATCTCCTTAGTCAGAATGTATAAAAACTCATGTGTTGAAAGAATTCCCAGAAAATATTTAATGGGAGACCTTAATTGCTCGGTGGACTTCTTGCCAATAGCTTTGCTGTAGCTTGTGCGGACATTCCTATGATGTCTACTGGATATGGATCACACTGCAAAAGACAATACAGCGAGGTGAGGTAAAGGCCTTCTGCTAGAGCTGTGACTATGCTACGTATTGTGTGGAACCTTTGCTATACCAGGGAAGGAATCCTCCTGGCCTGTTTAGGTTTTCCTTCAACTTTCAAAGCACTTCATAATGACACTCCACATCTCACAACATCTTTCGATTAAAACAGATGTTTAAACAACTTCAATGGAAGTAGAAGGAAAGTCTTTTGAGCAACGGCCCAGTGTTCAAATACATGTGTAGCTTTTTAAAATTTGGATGTATGAGAATGTACTTATCCCAAGCTAACTACTTTTTGAGTTCTTCATTCAGTAATTCTCCTTAATTTACATAGATATGCAAATAATGCTCAGTGTTTACATTTTTTTAGCTACTTATTCAGAAAAGCAAAATACAGTGAAGATGCCTGCCTACCCTCCAGCCTGAGTCCCCAGGACTGACATCCACATCTCCATAGACCCTGGCCTTCTAGCTCTGCATGACTCGACTGGGCAGCTCATGACCAGTGCTCAATGAAGTGGTGTGCTTCCTCACTAGTTCTGCCCTAAGCCAAGAGGTTGATCATACTTTCTGTGATAACTGCATTGTATTCCATTATGCTATCTTCACTCTAATTTGAAAGTGATTAAATGTGATGATAAAAAATGATTTAAGTTGTTTTTACCCCTGTTTTACCTTGGAAATGAATGAAATCATAATAACCCTTATGAAATGCAATTGTGCTGAGATCATTCAAGCAGTTCTACAATACAAGTTTTGAGAGTACAATAACTGTACTCTCAAAAGTTTAAGCATCCTCTCCAAACCCCGGTAGGTAGCTAGGGAATCAGATTCTGCTCCTCGGGTTGGTCCCAGTCCCTTCTTTTCAAATCATGTCAGTATAATTATCTTCTTTGTGAAGTTTTAAATAAACAAAGAGGATAATTATAGCATCAGGTTTTAACATGGTGTTCTATTATATGCTGTAAAAAGTTATTCACTTGAGTCTATGATATATACATCCAGTCATAGGTAGGCCCTTTCTAATATCTCCCTCCCAAACAGGTAACCCTCTCTAGTTATTGCTATTTATTAATCACTGCTAACATCTAGTGTTTTCTGACAAATAAAAAATCATAACCCCCAAATCTTCCTTTTCTTCTCTAGCTTTACCACTGAGGGGAAAGTGCAAAGAAATGTAAAACATGCAGGTATAATTTACAGCCCATTGCATATGGTCTGAATTTATTACAAACACCATTATAATGTCAAATTAAGAAGTTAATAAATGTTGCAGGTACTATTGGAATAAAAAGCAATTCCATGGAAAGAAAACAAACAGACAAATAAAAAACACAAAGCCTTATCTAGGTTGTCAGCATCTTGTTCAGTCCTCCATTTTGTTGGAACAAAACATAACCAAAGATGGAGCCAAGATTAAATACGAACAAGAAATTATTGCAATATTCTATGTGGAATGACAATGTTTTAATCACAAATGACTAACACTTTTTACCAATTCTGAGGAAAAGTTTAAAAAGCTATACATATATATACATATATGTATACATATATATATATATATGATACATGGTATAGTATCTGATACTAAATATAATATTGCGTGATTTAGCTATATGATATTTATAGAGAGAGAGATAATTTGCTTTACTTATATATTTGTTCTTTGCTGGTAACTACTGTTTTGTAAATTGTAGCCCAAGAACTGGCAGCAGATCATATAAAAACAAACAATGGTAGCATTTTTTGATTTTTATATTATCATTATTTATTGTTATGCTAGGGATGAGTCAGTGTACCTATACGTGCTAAGTCTATATACCACCACTTAGCTCCACACAGAGACCCTAGCATTGTTTTTGACTAGAAAAAGAATAGAATAGAAATGTCATAATGTTGTAGACATATTAACTTAAGTACTATTTATTTGATGTTTTATTTCATGCACATATGGAACAAGTAAACATTTATGTATTTCTATAAACATAATACAGTGGGTACTTCCTGCCATAAGTATAACTTAAGAATTTATAAAAATTATATAATAAACATATAGATGCATAAATCAAAGTACAGCTGAATCAAAATCTTTCAGATTGTCTTTTTTTTTTTAATGGTACTGGGAATCAAAATCATGACCTTTTGCTTGCCAGGCAAGCACTGTGACACTGAGCTATATCCCCTGCCCCTCAGACTAATTTTTAAAGTTCTTTTAGAAGTATACTCTTCCCTTAGAATCAATGCTTTATATGTAATAGATATAAAATTATAATAAATAATAATTGAGGACCAAACTCAGAATTTGTCATTAAAAATTCATTCACCAGTAGTAATGTATTTTTAATGACCCTTAATATACAAGCTGACCTAATGTGGAGATGTTTCTTGGCTTTACTCAACACAATCTGCTTTAAATACTTCAGCCTTTATCCTACACATGAAACTTTTAAATGAATTCCACCAGGAAAAATCAGTCATATCTTAATTCAATCAGAATATTTATGTTTCTAATGCTGAGGAAAATCTTACCAATGAAGAAACATAAATTTAAGAAAGTTGGGTAAAGCAAATAATGAAAATCAAGAGTATTAACGTTTTTCCAATAGTAATGATCTTTGCCAGTTATTTTCCAGTCATAGAATCAATCAGCTTTGGGCCTCATTTCACCTCATCAGGGAGAACATAAGAGAGAAAGTGAAGTTGGCCTAGGCTAGAGTTAGGTTTACACGTAACGCACAAGGCATCACATACGTTCAGTTGCTTAAGGGAAATATGGTGTCTCTGGGATTGTTAACAGGAAGAAGCGCTGATGTTTGGTTCCTTTATTTTCTCAGCCTCTATGCCAGCCCATTTTCTCACTGCTGGGACAAAATATCTGGCATATAAAACGTAAAGGAGAACAAAATAGATTTAGGTTAAAATCTAAATCTATTTCATGACAGAAGTTTCAGTCACGGTTCGCTGGTTCCAAAGCAGAATCATAACAAGGGAAGTGTGTGAAGGAGGAAAGCTGTTCAACTCATGGCATCTGCGGAGCAGGACTGGGAGAAGATCCTGACGGGGCCATGGACTGGAGGCAGTCACCGAGCCTACACCTCTAGGACTCACCGAGACAAATCCCCAGGTCTGCTGTACTGATCTGCTAGGCATACCTCACGCTAATCAAGTTGACAGTCGAGACTAATTATCATTGCTTCATTGAAGGAAAATTATACTGAAACTGCTCTTCCAGAAGAAATCAGGTCTTTAAATTCTGATCTCAACTCAATTAAAATTCCAAGCATTCTCATAACAGCTAATAAAATATCTTTATATCAGCTAATATCCCTTCAGTTTATTCACTCTCTTAAAAAGAAATTTAGTAGGATCAACATGGTCTTTTCTATTCTTAGCCTTGTCTTTGACACTGAAGTGGGTTGATACTTTTAAAAAACACTTCGCTAGGAAGAGCACCAACTATGATTTTTTTTTTCTATAGTGGAAGTTTTCCTGCGCTACAATAATTTTGTTGTTTGAAAGAATTACTTCCCTGTGTTTAATTTGCCTTCTCTGAGCTTTCTATGTGGTTCTACTCTTTTTCAACTGAATAATTCCAAAATGAAATTATCTTTCATGTGCAGGGAGCTAAATATTCTTATTATTTTTGGAACTCTAAAATATTTCTTGAGCAGCTCCCAAACTACTTGCAGAAGTGAAATATATAGTTTTAGGAGAAAAAAAGTTTTCCTTTAGAATCATTTTTTCTTTGTACTTCTTCCAGATACCTTCCTGGCACATAAGTGTCAGTTGTGATTATCAAGGGCTGTTATGAGGGACTTTGAGGATCACTAAAGACTGAAATCCACTAGAAAGGAGAGATGCAAGGAAATCATGGAGAAATGACTCACAAAGAATTTAAGTTGCCTTCTTTTGAAATTAAAAAAAATTTAAAAATCAAACATTTAGAAAAGTTCAAACAAAGCAAA
>PVJX010027003.1:0-25276 GCA_004027295.1 Dolichotis patagonum | reverse complement strand
TTTATTTATTTATTTATTATTTTAAAGAGAATAAAACAAAAGAGGGCAGAACAGAGCAGATCATAACAGGACAACACAGGCAACACAGTACTTTACATTAAGACAACCAGACATTAACAGTAGCTATCACAATATCTCTTTCTCTGCTATATTTGAGCATAGTTTCAAATACAGTAATATCAAACATAACAGAATAGTATAAAACCATTCAAAGAGTAAAACAATTACAGGGCATTTTGAACTGAATAACAGAGAATGATCAATGGGTACTATAATATCTCATATTGTTTTTGTTTCTTAACCTACCTTACCTTCTTAGAAAAGTATCATATTCCACCATTGGGTAGCTGTAAGTTCTTGTATTCCTGCCCAATATATATGGTCAGATTAAAACAATTTTTTGTAAATAGATTTCTAGCTTCTGAAATCTTACTCTTAATCATATGGTCCATTAAACATCAGTGATACCTAAAGTTGTTGCAGAAATGTAGGCTCTTTGAGGACTGAGTGAATCAAAATCACATTTTAACAAAGTGTACATGTAATTACTATACACATTAAACTTTAAGATATACACTGACATAGAAGCACTATTGTTGAAGGAAACCAAAGTGATGACCCATGCGTAGAGGTCTATGAAATGTTGAAGAACTTACACCTATATTTTGATTGAGACAATACTGTATGATTTTGTAGAATCTGAGCTTAGTCTAAGACAAGAATGGGCTTAATTCTTTGGTTTGGAACTTTTGCCAGTAAACTGAACAGAACATCAAGGTCTGAGCTGAGGAAGAGACTAAAACTCATAGTGGCTGAAACAGAGAAAGGCCTCTTGGAAGGGAAAAGACTGAGTGGAGGTAATAGAAAAATGAATAACAGAAAAGTTAGCACCCATATGAATTTTTAAAAAATTCTATATATTTTATATACACACATGCATGGGAATTATTCATACAAATGTGTGTATGTGAATGCATATACAAAGACATGTGTAAGACATGTATAAGAATGATAAAAAACACATTTAAGATAATGGTTACCTCATAGGTGAACTAGTTATCAAGGTGCATAACAAATTCACAAATTACCCCCACCAATATACATACATGTAAAGTCTTTATACAGATTGTTATGGTTTGTTTCTAGATGTCCCCCTCAAAGCCTCATTGCAGCCATTGTGGGAGAGTTTTCTTCAATAGTTGAATCTAGAGTTTGTGACTGATTCATGGTTCAGTGCTAGGACTAAGGGTGCTGGGATTAAGGGTGGGTGATTGCTGGATCAGTCCACTAACTAGATTGGTACTTCCCTAATCCCAGCAGTCTGGATAAGATAAAAGGGGAAGAAAAAGGCTTGTTTCATTCTTTTGCTCTTACTGCTTTTGGTGTCTTCTGTGGCCATGAACAGCTGCCCGTTTGCCATAAACCACCCTGCCTTGGAGCCAGCAAATTATGGACTGAAACCTCCACAAACTGTGAGCTAAATAAATCTTTCTGCTCCTAATTTTGGGTATTGGGTATTTTGTCCCAGCAATAAGAAAAGTAACTAAGACACAGATCTATGTAAGAATGATAATACATTTATGATGATAATTAATAATGTCTTGGAAGATGAATTAGCTATCAAGGTGCGTTAACAATTTAACAAATTATACCCTTCCAAATTCAGCAGCTTAAAACATGTACTTTCAGGAATTTGGACATGACTTAGCTATCTGTTGCTTCAGAGTTTGTCATGAGGCCACAATCAAGTTGTTAGTTGGGGATGTACTCTCATCTGAAGACCATCATGGAGGATCTGCTTCCGAGTTCATGCACATGGTGGCTGTCAGGATTCAGGTCTTTATGTGTACTGGACTAAGGTCTCAGTTCCTCAGCAGCTGGTGGTCTTTGATTGTTTGCCATGTGGGCCTTCCTATAGAGTCCCTCACAACTTGTCAGTAGGCTTCATCAGAGGGAGCACGTGAAGAGTATTAGCAGAATGGAAGTCACAATCTTTTGTAACCTGGTAAGAGAAATGACATACAATTATTTTGGTCATATTCTATTCCACTGGAACCCAGTGACAAAATCTAGTCTACATTCAAGGGGATGGTATTACACAAGGGCTTGGATACCAGAAGATGGAGATCATTGAGGGGCTCCCAGTTTGTAGTTTTCAGTCCATAGTCAGCTGGCTCCAATGTAGGATGGCATGGCAAGAAGAGCTGCTCATGGGAAGGTTGCAGAAGCAGAGAGAGACAGAGAGAGTCAAAGGAGGAGTGGAGAAGAGATAAAGAGATAAACCTTTCCAGGCTGCACCCCTAGTGACTCACCTCTTCCTTCCAGATCCCGCTTCCTAATAGTAACTCAGCTGTAAGTCTCCATGATCCAATCACCTCCCCAAATCTCCAACTATACAAGTACATGAGGCTTTGCAGAGATATCTAGACATAAACCATAACAACAATCCTCTAAACTGTGATTTTCCTCTGTTGCAAAATTATCTTTTGGTTGAGGCATTATTTCTAGGAGCTCTCTGATAAAATAATGTTCAAATATAAATATGTTAACTTCAGCACAGTTGTCTTTAGTGGCCTATTTGTTAACCATTTGGGGGGATACTGACCTCTTTGGAAATTCCAAGAAACCTGTTGTTATCTCATCTCCAAATGCATAACATTTTACAATTTTAAACCATGATTCAAGAACTTTTTAGAAAGAAACTTTACTTTTTCCATGAAAAACTGAATTAGAGCTTGAGGGAACAAATCACTAATCTTGTACACTTTCAGGTTGAGCAATCACAGAGGAGGGACAGCGACTTGGAAGTGGGAATACTGCCTGGAGAGCAGAAAATTAAGTAGGTGGAGTATCTGAATACGATAAGGCCCTGAGCAGCCCTGCAGTAACATCATGAGTGAAGGCATGTGAGTGGGTCAACTGGACCCAAGGAGCAAAGAGGCTCACAGGGTAGAGAGAATCAGGATGTCCTGGGAATTTATGAAAGAACAACATGATTTAAACTGCCACTTAAGTGTATGTTTGGATTTTCCTTTTTAATCTTGATATAGGAAGTGCAATAGGAAATGTAGTAGTTGTAGTTAGTGAAAATTTCATTTTCAGAAACTTTAGGGAGTTCTAGGTGAGTCTGGAAACCTTAGGTATTATTATTTATGTCCAAAAAGGGTGGTAATTAATATATGTGCTCAGAATGCAGATTTCCCTCATAATACTGGCATGCTTTGTAACTGCTGTACTCCTGATCCATGCAGCAGAATAAAATCCACCACTTTAGGACAAACTGTTAATAGCTTTGGGTGCAGTATGACAGCTGTGTGCTCCTTCTGTACAACTCAGAGTGGTATCTTCCTTAGTCCCAAAATAGTAATTTTGAACTTGACGCAAAAGATTCTGTTTAATGACGTAAACTTGGAATAAATGCCAAACATAGTACACGACCCCTGATACCACTACCATAGTCTTACTCCCTTTCTTAAGAAAACTTACTCCCTTTCTTAAGAAAACATGTCTATGGCTCTACTGCAGGTCTCTTAAAAACCAGCATGTTGGGTAGTTAAGATAGTTATACAGCTAGTTTCTCTTACTTCATTGAAAAGAAATTTTTGGGCTAATATTGTTTGGACATGATATCATGCCTATATCTTGTACTATGAATAACTACTATGAAGACCATATGCACTGTATCAACTATTGTAACTGTCCTACTAATCTGTTTTGAAACTTGGTTTCATTGTTATATCTGTCTTTTTTTCTCTTTAAAAATTAAAAACAAAACAAAACACTGTCATGCTAATCTTACCTTCTCTTGTAAGAGAGAGACAGTCCAAGATACATCTTACTTTCTGGTTGCTCTTTAGGCCCAGAATCACAGAACATGCTATTTGGAAGGGTTACAGTCCATGCTGCTTCTCTTTACAATTACTTTAATTCCCCAAAATAACCCCTTGACTTATTGGAACTTCTCGGAAGAGAAGCAGAAAAGATGAGCATGTAGGAAAATGTATGTAGCCACATTGTCTCATGCTATGTTTATTACCACAAACTCATTCTCTTCACAAAGTGAAGCCTTTGTAGAATCCATAAAGGAGGGTCTTAAACAGGTTCTGAAAGAATTTTAAAGTTCTTCTTAAAAGTTTGCAGAAATAGGATTTACCAAATGTTCAAAAATAATTATGATGAATCACAATTGTGAAGAAATAGTTTTCTGTCTTTATTACAAGGTTATTTTTAAAGTGTTTCTTCGTGAATCATACAAAATAAGCAATTGCAAAACAAACTGTCATCTTCATAACTACGTCTGAGAGAGGAAAATGAGTTAAAAAAAGAAAACCAATATTTTAATTGAAGACTACTTTTTCACAGTAAAAGAAATTATATAGCAATGGAAGAAACAACGTACTTTCCAAATGCATATTATATCATTATTAAATAATTCTATTATTAAATTTTGACTTAAATTTTATTCATAGCAAAGCTCTAAGTTAAGTTGGTAATATGGCAGGCCCTTATGGATTATTAAATCCCTTTAAAATCAAAGCAACAAATTATCTTAGTTCATGAAACTGGAATGAATTCTTTTGAGGCAGACATTGACGATGGAGTTTATTCTCTGTCAAGAATGACTTTTACTAAAAGTGAAGCAAGTAACAGTGACTACTTACACATGCATCAACACCACATGTTTCCTTTGTTAAATAACTACTGCAAGTACTTTGTAAAAAGAATGTTGCCTCTACTCATGTCCTTTTGTTCTTAGCACTACCACAAACATCAAATATCTGGTTATACTGACATTTATATTCTCAGCACAGTTGAGTTGGAGGGCATTGAGAGCTTAACAACCATCACTGAGAAGTTACAGTTATGACAGCCCTCCCCATAGTAGATGTGCCTCCCACAACAGTTGACATTTCTAAGGGTACCTCTCTCAAGTGTACTATAAAATAAATCACATGTGCAAGTTTCCTGTTAGACAGTGAACTTCCTGAGGGCAGAGAAATGCTTTTTTTTAAAATCTCTGGTATTACGTAACACAGGGCCTTGTACTTAATAACAATGATAAAGATAATATTAATCCTTATTGAACACTTACTATGTACTACACCCTATATCCTAAGCACACTACATGATTAACTCAATCCTTACAATAACCCTGTGAGGGAGGTAAGATTTATACACATTTACAAACAAGGAAACTGAGATACCTATAGAATGAGTAGCATGTCCAAGCTCAATACACTAAGTGAGCTACAGAACCAGGTCTGAAACCCAAGAAGCCCAGCTCCAGAGTAAGGAGTTTGATCTCTAAAAGTATGTTCTGCTGCCTAGGCTTTATGCTCAATAATTTTCAAGGCAAATGTTTGCTTGAATTTTCTCTAAATATGTACTGTACTATAAAAGTACAGACTTTCAAAGAAGCTGCCTGGGGATGCTACTATTGTGCAAAATCTTTTGTAATTCCTTCTTTGGGGTTGTTTTTGGAGCCAGTTTATGAATAACAGAAGAAAAACAGTCAATATATTATGGTCATAGCTCATTTAAAAATAAACACAATGCTATTCAGCTTGATAAATGCCTTATTTGCCCATATTTCTTCATATGTTTTCCAAAAACATTCTTCATTAAAATAATAAAGATTTGTTATTATTAAAGATGGTCCAAAAATGTGATACAGATAGGTTTTAGTCAGCTAACAAACATTTCCCAAGCAAGTAGTTCTATACATGCTTGAAACACAAAAATCAAACAAGATATGTTTCATACTTTTAGGAAGCACCAGTCAGATAAAGGAGAAAGACAATTCAGAGTGACAAGTGCTTTTGACATAAACAAAGGATTTCCCATGAGCCCAGAAGGGCGATATCAAACTCAGTCTTCGGGGCCAGCTTGTTAAGGGAAAGAAAGGATATGTAACTTCAGTCCCATGTGACAACCAATAGAATAAGGGCATGGCTGCTCATGATGGCTACATTAATGCAGGATTATATCTTTGCATAGGTATATCCTATCATGTCTGTTTTTATAGTCATAATGCATACTCAAGTTGTTTCTGCTCCTGGGAAAATTTTGTTGATGTCAGCATGAAAACTGCCTTAGTTTTAAATATGTTTGAGTATTGTTTGCTTTTGTTACTAAAATATTTACAGCATTTCTCTAAAAAATTTTGTTGATGAAGTAAAAAAAAAACCAATATTCTAAGATACTGTCAGAATTTACCACTTTTGGTAAATATACTTTATATACATTGGGTGCAGGATGACCATTTTTGGATAAAGGAATAAATCTATAATTATGATTTTTCATAATTTAAAGAAAATATTTATATCTTTACTTCCTGTTAGTCAAATAGGACAGAATAACAATTCATAGAGATAAAGGACTACTCTGGTAGAAGCTTCTGCTTTTCTTCCTGTATCAATCTGAAAAGAGGTAATTTTGAACCCTGAGAGGTGGAAGATACGGCTACCTAAGAAAGGGCTGCATTATGTTTTTGTAGCTTGCCTGTCCACAAAAAATCAAACAACCCTATGGTTACACAAAACTGTCCTTAGAGAGATTGAAAGATCTTGACAGATGGATAAATGTTGCCCGAGGACACTGGTGGAACTAAGTGCTTAGATATGATGAAAAATGGTGGGATGTGTTCTACCCTAGTTGCATGTAGAGGCAAGAATTTAAAAGCTCTTTCTTAAAATCCTCAACCTCTAAGTGGCCTGACTATAATTCTTTAGAACTATTATAGAGAGCAAGAAGTAGGAAGCACAACAAGAAAGCTTAGATGAAGATTAGGAGAGATCCCAGGTATGAGATGCTACCTGGCAAAGAAAGCCCTTTCTAGAATTTGACAGTGAAATGACCCCTGCAGAAGAATATACACTGGCCACTTGGGAAAGAGGAATACCTGGTCAACAAAAGGCATTAAAGACAAACAAACTACTTCATAATTCTGTCTACAGCTAGGTTCAGTGAGTTCAAAAAAGATAATTTCCCTGCTCTATTTGCCTTCCTGCCATTTATTTACTCATTTAACCCATAAATATTTAACTAACCATGATAGAGAGCTGAAGGAACCTCAGAAAAGAAGGTAATATAGTTTCTTCCCTAAAGCACTTTGCAATCTCAAGGGATTCTGATGCAGTGCAGAAGTTACATCTTGGTGCTAAGGCAGAACAATGAGAGAACTGGTAGAATGTCCTTCCCTGTTTTGTCATATCCACTCCCCAACACTACTGTCAGTCATCCCTGGGAACAGAAGATCATTTTTCTGTGGAAAGTTCCTTTTCAATGTTGTAAGTTTACATTTGAAAATCTGAAGAATCCTAATTTTCCAGTACTTTTCTTGGAAACTTTTGATATTAGAATTTAAGGATTACGGACATTTGAGGAGCATTTTCCCAAATCTTTATTTTTCTTTGGTGCTGGGGATGGAACCCAGGGTCATATTCATACTCAATGAGTGTTTTACCACTGAGTTACCCCACCAAATCTTGGTATCTTTAGGTCCTAATAGGCTATTCATCTTTCACACCCTTAATTATCCCAGACTCATGAAGATCCATAGGTATGGATATCTTTTTAAAATTCAGGAATAGTCTTTCAAAATACTTACCTATCTGTTCCCAGTATACAGGGAAACAAAAATTACATTTTTATTCAAATTTTCAATAACTTACATATTATATAAAACAGCATGATTCAAATATATTTTTTCTTCTTAACAACTGAACTGTTTTATCAAACAAATTCCAGAGACTATGCTATACATAAACAATTGGAACAACTCTGACAAAGGTATGGTGACAACCGAAGTTTTGACTTCTTGGTTCTCTTCCTGTATATTTTCTAATGAAAGCCATGAAACACTTCAGTCCTTGTCTGTTTATGGTGTAACAAAATAGTATACGATAAAACAAAACACCATAGGTTGACTGGTTTATAAGTAACAGAACTTAATTTCTCGGAGCTCTGAAAGCAGGAAAGTTTAAGATTAAGATGGTAGCAGATTCAGTGTGGGGAGGATTCATTCCAATGTATTTGTCTTTTCTCTGGAACCTTGCTTGACAAAAAGGGTAAGACACCTATCTAGAGTCACTTTTATAAGGACACTAATACCATTCATAAGGGCAGAGTTAATTCAAAGCCTTACCTCCTAATACCATCATGTTGGGGTTAGAATTTCAACATATGAATTGGGGAGGGCATAAATATTGAGAACACAGGAACCTCATTCTGTGCAATGCAGTTTAAACCTCATTCTGCAGAATGTAGTTTTAAACAACAATAATGTAATAAAGATATTTTGTGTAGTCTGGGAGTGTAGCTCACTAGTAGCACATGTGCTTAGTATGCATATGGTCCTTAGTTCAATCTCCAATGCACATATTTTAATGTAAAATCATTGATCTATCAGGTCAGTAGAAAATAGAAACCTTTTTTTTTTAAAAAAAAAACCCTATTATCCTGAGTAATGTTTAAGAATATTTACATCACATAGTCAACCTTCCATTTTCTGTCTAAAAAGAGCACATAAAGTCCAAAAATCAATAGTATTGAGTGCTGGAAAGCAGAGTATTATGTTCTGGGATAATACAGAACATTTACATTTCCCTCTGAGCTCAGATTAGGCCAGTGCTTCTCAACCTTAACAATATTAACATTTAAGGCCTGATAATTCCATTGTGGGAGCTGTCCTATACATAGTAGAGATGGTTAGCAGCAGAATTTCTGACCTCCACCCTCTAGATGTGATAAACTCTTCTCCCAATTATGATAACTGAAAATGTCTTCAGAAACTTCCAAATGTCTTTTAGGAGGCAAAACTGCCTCTAGTTGAGAACAACTTAACAAAAACGGATCCAAGTACCAAAAGTTTCTAGTATTATAGGTAGCATATATAGTGGCATTTAAATGGTGATAAGGGTAATTTATTCTGAAGGAGTAAATGTTGATAGTATCTTGTGTAAGATCTGATAATGGTTTCATGACGTCATGAAAGTCAATTTTCACACTTTTCAGCTTGGTTCCATGCAAAGGTCACTCTGTGGGCTAGGTTAAGGCAATCAGACATTGTTTTTCACCACTGATACGCCTTTACTGACTCTACTATAAAAGAAACACACTACACTACCATAATTCATGAACAATGAATTGTGACACCTTTTTCAGTTTTTAAAATGTCATAAAATACACATAAAATAAAATTTATTATCTTGCAATTTTAAGTGTACAGTTCAATGGCATTAATTACATTCAATAGTGTGTAACCATCACTAACATCCATCTCCAGAAAAATTTTCGTTTTGTAAAACTAAAACTATATACCCATTAAAAATCAACTCCCCATTACCCTTTTCTCAGCCCATTGAAACCACCATTCTACTTTCTTCTTTATAATTCTTTGGAGGTAATTGGGGTTGGATCAGGGGGTTGATATCAGACATGCTTAGCATGTCTGGATAGTGGATAGAGTTATATCTCCATCCACTCTGTGATTTTGACTAATCTACATGTTTCATAGAAGTGGAATCAATCACACAGTATTTGTCTCTTGTGAGAGATTGCCAAGCATACTATACTTAAGATTATCCATGTTGTAATATGTGTAAGAATTTCCTTTATTTCTAAGGCTTATTAACATTCCACTGTGTGGATATTTTGCTTATCCATTCAGGGGAATTTGGGTTGCCTCACATTTTTGCTATTTTGAACCATAATGGTATGAACATGGGTATTACAGTTTGTATCTAGATGTCCCTCCAAAGCCCATGTGATAATAGGTGGATTTTTGGGAGAAGATTGGATCATGGGGGTGTGATAATCATCAACAGATTAGTCCCCTGATGAGTTTAAATGTGACTTGGGGAGGTGAAACCTGGTCAGAGGAGGTGGGCTCCTGGGAGTGTGGTCTAGAAGGATATATCTCCTCCCTCCTCCTTGACCTCTCTCTGCTTTGTCTCTGCTAGGTCATGTGCAACCATCCTCTGGCATATCCACCTGCATTGGTGTCCTGCCTTGCAGCCAGCTGACTATGGACTGAAACCTCTACAAACTGTGAGCCAAAATAAATCTTTCCTCCTTTAAGTTGTAGATGTTAGGTATTTTGTCCCAGCAACAAGGAAAGTTATTAAGACAGACTTTGTACTAGGAGTGGGGTTGTGTAATGGTTGATTGTATCAACTTGAGACATTTAGAAGCTTAACCACATAGCCTTAGCAACTCTACACCTTAGGGTATAGAAGACCCACCCTAGGATGTCTCATCACCTGGACAATATAAAAAGGAAGGAGGAAGAAGGAAGAAGGAATGAATTCCATTCTTTGGAGGAGATCCAGTCTTTGCCTTTGGTTTGGATGTTGTCTCCTGGCTTTCAGTGTAGACTCTTCAGCCTTTCAGTGTAGACCTTTTAGCCTTCTGTCATAGACCCATCAGCCTGCTGGTGCAGACTTGCACAGGACACTGGGATGAACTCCAGAACTTGGATTGAATCTTTCAGCCTCCAGCATGCAGACATCCTCTGCACTCTTCCTCATCCAAGTCTGTGACTGACCACTGTAAACCAACCTTGTAATTTCTTATATATTTATATATCTCATGTTGTATCTGTTTTCTTTAGTAAAACCCTGAGTAATACAGGTTGTTGTTGTGATACTACCTGACCATGTGGCTCAGAAGCCTTTGGAACTGGCTGGTAAGAGGAAAAGGTCCGGAAATTTGGAAAGGTTTGGAGAGGCCGGCTGAAGAAGTTGCCCCAAAATGCTGCAAAACAAGCTTGATGGGAGTTTCTGGTCGGAATCCAGAAGACCAGAATGCAGTCAGTAAAGACCAGAGTCAAAGAGTTTCACTTGAGAAGGACTCCGCTGGCAGTTAGACTCTAGGCCATGTGTGGTATATTTTGGTAGAAGATTTGTCCTCATTTTGATCATGACTTTATAGGAGACTACAAATGGCAGAAAAATTAACCTAGTAGAAGAAATTTCACATCATTCCAACATTTAGGTGGTAGCATGAGTACTGTTTTGGGTTTTTAGTAAGATCTACTTTGAGAATCAACAGCAAAAAGCACAGGTAAATGATTTAAAAAGTTTTGAGTTTGACCAGAAAGGAAACTCCAGTAAAGTTGGAGCCTGTGAAGATGGAACAGAGGAGAAATTAGTTGTTGAAAAGATTAGCATTAAAAAGAGACCAAGAACTTTTGAATAGAACAGTAAGAAAAATGGTTTAAGGGCATGTGAGGAATCATCAAGGCCCCATCCTTCACAGGCTGAAAACTGCCAAAGTGAAATATTTTGCTTTGAGAATAGAGCCCCATGATACTCTTTTGGAGAAGGATCACCTAGAGCATTGATTCTCCAAGATTCAGTTCACTATGCTCAGCCATTCAGGTACTTAGAAGCCTCTGAAACCACCAGCAAGTTGCGAAAGGGCTTGGCTACTGCTCCAGCTAGTGGCAGACCTGGGCATCATCCACATGGTGCTAGTTTTACAGACATGCAGAATGCAAGAATTGTGATGTCAGGGAAGCTTCCAACAATATTTCAGAAGAAGATATAGGAGGTTAGGCAGTGTGTGCCTGAGGATGAAGTAAAAAATGTAGTAGAGACTCCAGGAAGTTGGAGATACCAGGAACATGGAATGTGTGAATGTCATGGTTTATGTCGGTGGCCCCCAGGCCTCATGTATTTACATTGTGCCTCTGTGATTGGTTCATTGTCTAGTGCTTGGATTGGTGGTGTCAGTGCCACACTCTCCTAAGGGGTGGAGCCAGGATGTGATGTAATGGCAGGAAGAAGGTGTGTCTCTCTCTTGCTGGTTTCTGCCTTGCTGTCTGCAGCCACCATGAACTGCGGCCTGCCATGCCACCCTGCCTTGGAGCCAACTGAATACGGACTGAAACCTCCAAAAACTGTAAGAAATAAACCTTTCCTTTCCCAACTTTGGGCATCAGGTATTTTGTCTCAGCGATGAATAAAAACTAAGACAGTGAGGAAAGCAGTAAACAAAACCAACCTATCAGAGGGGCCACAGGGGTTGCAACCACTGATAATGTCACAGAGGCAGAACCACCCAAGCCTTTTGGAACTTATGTTTCTCCACAACTTGCTTTAGGTTCTGGACATGGAACTACATGGTTTAATGTTTGCCCTGCTATGTTTTTGTCTTGCTTTGATCCTACTTATTTCTATTCCTGTATTCTTCCCTATGGAATGGTACTGTTTATCCTATGCCATTTATGTGAGCAGAGTTTAATTTTCTTCTCAATTTTTGCAGGGGTTCATAGTTAAAAGAGTTTCCCTTAAATCTCAAAGGAGTCTTTGGACTTGGATTTTTCAGCAATGCTGAAGCTGTTAAGACTTCAGCGACTCTTAAGATATAGACTAAATACAATTTGTATAAAGGGATGTGTATTAGTCTTTCAGGGGCCGGGGTGGAATGTTATGATTTATATCTAAATGTCTCCCCAAAGCTTCATATAATCATAAATGAGGCTTTGGGGAAGTCATTGGATCATGAGAGCATGATGATCACTCATGGATTAGTTCACTGATGAGTTTATAGCTAAATGTGACCTTTGGAGGTAAAGCATGATTTGAGGTGTGCATCAAGAGTGTGGCCTGGAAGGGTATATCTTCCTCCCTCCTCTTTTTTTTAATTATGTTAAAGAGAATAAAACCAAATGAAATGAAACAAAATAAAGTCAATAAAAAGAAATATGAAAGCGATACAGGACTTCAAGACAAGATAACAGGAAATCAACAATGGCTAACATAATATATCTTGTTATTTTCAAAATAACTGCCCATACCATCAGACATAATAAAATCAAACAAAATAGAGCAGAATAAAACCAGTCAAAACAAAATAATAAAAGTATTACAGGGCTTTAAAACAAGATAATAGGAAATCAACAATGGCTACCATAATATATCTTATTATTTTAAATAACTGCCCATACCATCAGACCTAAATAAAACAGAGAAGAATAAAACCAGTCAAAACAAAACAATGAATATGATACAAGACTTCAAAACAAGATAATACGAAATTAACAGTGGCTACCATCCCTTTTTAAACGTTTCTTCCCCTTTCACGTTCACAATATTTATAGCACATTTTGGATCTCACTAACTCCTTTGGTTTTTTTTTACTAGGTAGACAACACTATGTTCACCCACGTGGGTCCAAACCATTTCACCCATAAGCATGATCTCAGGTTGCATCCATTTACCTACAAGAGCTTCAAGATTATCCTTCTTTATAGTTGAGTAGCTTTCCATTATATAAAAATACTACACCTTTCTTAACCATTCTGCGGTTGATGGGCAAGGCATCCCTGCTTTTTCTGAGTCCTCATCATATGGAGCATTGCCTTCTCTTTTCTGACCTTCAGTCCATGAATTTCCTTTCAAGTCAAATGTGTTTCTTGTATACAGCACATTGATGAATCCTGTTGCCAAATCTACTCAGCCTATGGTTTTTTATTGGTGAATTGAGGCCATATACATTACTGGTTACAACCAACATGCTCTAGCTCATCTCTACCATGCTATCCTCCTGCCATTGGTTCCCCACTTTATCTGCCCACTCAATTGCCTTCCCTGCTCAGCAATCCCCTTCTGCTGCTGTTCCTAGAACCATGGTCATCTTTGTCTCTCTCTAGAATATCCTTCAGCAATCTCTGTAGGGTTGGTTTGGTAGTTATGAATTCCTTCCACTGTTCTTATCTGTATGTCAGGTCCTTTTCCTATGCTTGGGAAATTTTCTGCTATTACTTCTGTAATAGTCTTTTTACTCCCATCACCCTTAAATTATTTTTCTTTGCATCATCTTGCAGCCATTCAATTGTTTTTTCCTGGTTGCTTGTTATTTTAAAGAGATTTTTCCTTTCGCAATCACTAGCTGCAATTTTGTCTTCAAGGTCTGAAAGTCTATCTTCAGTTTCTTTCAAGTGGTTTTGCTAGCTTTTAGTGGAGTTTTTAATTTCCTGGATATCTCTTCGAATCTGTTTCATGCATTGTAATTCCCTCCTATATTGTTCTTTCAAGGTTTCTCTCATTTTCCTGTGTTCCTCTTTATGTCTTCTTTAGATACGCTCAGAAATTTTTTCATTATGCTTGTCATTTCTCTTTTTACCTGAGATATTATTTCTGATCTGACTACTTTTATACCCTCATGAAATTGTTTCATTACTTTAGTTGCTATCCTTTCATCAATTTCAGGTGTGTGACTTCTAAATGCTTTCATGTCTGTGTCTCCCAGACTTGTTTTGTGTGGGCTGGAGGTCTGAGATTATCTTTTACTCCTGTGTCGTGACATTTTCCTGGATTCCTGTAGACAAGCTGGTTGTGGGTCTCAGGCATTTCCTATGTTGGTTGCCCACTGGCAGCTTAGGGGAATGGATCAGGCACCTGAGTTTCTTCTAATGTAGGTTCCTAAGAGGGGAGAGGAGTGTGGGGCCGGCTTCTCCAGAGACATGTGGCTACACTGAGACTCCCTCAATGGTGGCATATTTGCAGGGACTTAGCTAGCTGCTCTCGCTGCTCACACTGGCTACCTATCCTGATGGTGACTGGCAGGCTCATGGAGGACATGGCTGGGTCCCTCCCTCTTCTCTTGATCTCTGTTTCCTGTCTGCCATGTTATGAGCAATCCTCCTCTGGCATGTCGCTCTACCATGCTGTCCTGCCTTGCAGTCAGATGACTATGGACTAAAATTGCTACAAATTGTAAGCCAAATAAACCATTCCTTCTTTAAATTATCAGTATTAGGTATTGTATCTCAGAGACAAGAAAGTAACTGAGAAAATGGGCATACAAACATCTCTTCCAGACACTGAGAAAAAAATTGAATTGCCATAAATTCTTTTAGGTATATACCCTGAAGTGGAATTTCTGGATAATATAATAATCCCTCTTTCAATTTTGTGATAAACCATAATACTGTCTGTCTTAGTCATTTTTCTTATTACTGAGGAACAATACCCCAAACCTACAATTTAAATTAGGAAAATATTATTTTGGTTCACACTTTCAGTGCATGGTCAGTCATCTTCAAGCAGAAACAGCATGGTAGAATAGCCTGGGGAAGAGGAAATCTGCTTCTATCATGTTGGTTAGGAAGCAAAACACGAAGAAAAAAATTGGAGATATACATCCTTCTAGGTTATGTCCTCAGGGACACACCTCCCCCAACCAGGCCCTACCTTGTCGTTTTTTGGTTTTTATTTTTTATTTTTTGTTTTTTTGAGAGAGATAAAGGATTTCACTATGTAGTTCAGGTTGGCCTTAAGTTCACTACGTAGCCCAGGCTAGCCTTAAACTCATGGCGATCCTCCTGCCTCAGCTTCCTGAGTGTTGCGATTATAGGTATGCATCACCACACTCAGCCTGGGACCCACCTCTTAATAGCAAGTCAATTTGTAGCACCACTATGGTTCAATCCTCCCAAAACCCTCACCTCTGAGTATATGAAACTCTTGGGGGTAACATCTAGATATAAAGCATAACACTATTTTCCACAGAAGCTACATTTGAGAAGATTTTACATTCACACTAATAGTGCACAAGGGTTCTAATTTCTCTATATTCTCCAATAATTATTTTCTGTTTCTATGTTGGTACTAACCATCCTAATCCATGTAAGGTAGTTCCATAGAAATTTTGACTTTCATTTCCCTAACTGGTGATATTGAACATCTTTTCATGTGCTTCATGGTCATTTGTATATTTTCTCTATTAACTGGGTCTAATGAGGAGAAAGAAACCACATGAACTATTTGGTCAGAGAAATTTAATGTAAATAATTAGCAGATATGTGTACAGTTGTTAAGTAAATAACTGAAAGAGTAAAAAGATTTTTTTAAACCAGCATAGATAAGGCTGTGCTATCTGATATAACAGCCACCAGCTAAATGTGGTTTTTGAGTATTTGAAACATGGTTAGTGTCACTGAACTTAATTTTAAATTAATTTTAATTCATTCAACTTTAAAAACTGATTATTTAGTACCTCCAATTCTGGACAATATAGAATAACGGAGACTGAATTTATCTTCCTACTTAAAATACTTACATTTTGGACCAAATATGTAAAATGGTTTTTCGAGGCACTAAAAACCAGACAGAAGAATAAAGATCTCTGAGAATGTCTTTTTTGTTTTGTTTTGTTTTTGGTACCGGGGATTGAACTCACTACCACGCACTTGCAAGGCAGGCACTTATGCCGCTGAGCTAAATCCCCAGCCCTGAGAATGTCTTTGAGAGAAGATCTCTGAGAATGATTTTTGAGAGAAATAAATAAGCTCGAGGATTATCCCAGTTTACTGATTTAGGCCTTGAACTTCCTGGCTCTGGTCCAGGAAAGAGGAGGTAGAGTCCAGAAGGCTCCCTGAGTTAAGAGGGTAGAGCTGGGAGTTTCAGATCGCAAAGCAGCTAGAATTGACAGAGAAGAATACCACAAAGGAGAGAACTACACAGAAAGAGAGCTACAGTGGGTCACCTTTGAGTTTTAACAGAGTATGTATAGGTGAAGTTACTACTAGAGGCCAGGAAGAGAACCATGCAAAATAATTAAAAGGAATAATACCTCGCATATACACAGATCTTAGAATAGTTTCTGTCCCTATCGGAATACTGTGAAACAGCACTGTTCATGATGAGTTGGATAGATTGTTCAGAAGGGTCTTGTCTCAGTAGTGAGGAATAATCAGACCTAGAATGTTTTGCTCCAACCTAACAGATCCTAAAAGCAAGAATAGAAAGGACAAAACCATGTGCAAATATTTTAAAAATGAATTAACTGACACTGGAAATGTAGCTCGATGGTACAATACTTGTCTAGCATATATAAGATTCTGGGTTAAATGGCCAGCCCTGCAAAAAATTCTAAAAAGGCTAAAAATCAATAATCAAAGCTGAATTCTAACTAACATTCATGTTAGAATTAGCAGACCACAATAGCAAAGTACTTATTATAATTACATTATAAATGGTCAAAAATTATGTACAGCTGTGCAAAATATTAAAAAAAGATGAAAGATGAATATTGCAATGTGAACATCAGAATATCTGAGATAAAAATATACTGGATAAGATTAATATTAAATCTGATGTTCAGAAGGAAATATTAGTAAACTTGAGGAAAGGTTAATATACTATCCAAAGTGAAACGGAATGATGAAATAGGTATAAAAATGAAAAGATATTCAATAAGCTATTGAACAACTTAAGGCAGTTTAATGTTTGTGTAATGGTAATTCAGGAGGGAGAAGGAAAAAGGCTGGGGAAACAAAACAATATTTGAGGAAATATTTACCTATACAAACTTTATAGATAAACCCACATATTACAACAGTCCAATGAACTCCAGTCCCAAGAAAACTGAGTAAAGAACAGTAAGGCAAGCCATAAGTACATTGATCCTAACAAGTCATAAAAACAAAAAAAGCATCCAAAGGAAAAAGAAATATTATGCACAGGAGAACAAAAGTAAGAATGACAGGAGATTTCCTGTAAGAAACAATACAACGAATAGTGGATAAATATGTATATTAAAACTGAAAGAAAGGAGAAAATAGCAGACCAAGCAAAAATATCTTTCAAAAATAAGTGTCACTTCACACTCATCTGAATAGTTACTATTAAAAAAAACAGGCACCTCAGGGTGTTTTTTGCCAGTACCATGGTGTTTTTATCACTGTAGCTTTGTAGTATAACTCCAAATCTGGCATTGTGATACCTTCTGCTTTGCTATTATTATCCAATTGTTTTCATCATTATGGGTCTTGTCTGGTTCAATATGAATTCTAGGATTATTTTCTCCATTTCTGTGAAGAATGCTGTGGTTACTTTAATTGGGATTGCATTAAATCTATATATCAGTTTTGGGAGAATGGCCATTTTGACAATGTTGCTTCTGCCTATCCAGGCAATAGGAATCTTCTTTCTGTTTTCTCATGTCTTCCTCAGTCTCTTTTTTAAGAGTATTGTAGTTTTCACTATGGCATTCTTCCACTTCCTTGATTAGATTAACTCCTAAGTGCTTAAATTTTCTTGTTGTTACTGTGAATAGTAGTACTGTTTTCCCAATTTCTCTTAGTGGGTTCATTATGGGTGTACAGGTACACTATTGATGTTTGTGGCTGATTTTGTATACTGCTACATTACTGATATTTTTTTACTAATATAGATGTCTTTTGATGGAATTTTTTGGGTCTTCTATATAAAGGATCATGTTATCGCTAAATAGTAATAATTTTATTTCTTCCTTTCTTACATGTATCCCTTTATTTATTTTTGTGCCTGATTGCTCTAGCTAAGTTTGAGTAGTATTTTGAACTGGAGAGGTGATAATGGACATTTTTTTGTAGTTGCTGATTTTAGAGGGAAAGCTCTAAAATTTTTCCCCATTTGACATGTTGGCAGTAGGTTGGTTGTAAATGGCTTTTATAAGACTGAGATAGGGTCCTTTATACCTATTTGCTTCAAGGTTTCAACAGATGTTGCATTTTGTCAAAGGCTTTTTCTGTGTCTATTAAGATGATTATGTGATTTTTGTTGTTCCTTCAACAGAACAGAGTAGAGCATAGAGAAACAACCATAGACACATTCACTTGATCTTTGTCCAAAAATGTCTGATAGAGGAAAGGGAGCCTCTTTAGCAAATGATGCTGGGAAAACTGCTTATCCACAGGCAGAAAATTAAAGGTAGACATATATCTCTCACTAACCTAAAATCAAAATACTATATACTAACCTAAAATCAAAATAGATCAAGGATCTATATATTAAAATAGAAATACTTAACTGCTGAAAATAAGGAAGATAGAACTCTTGAAGTCATAGGCATAGCCAAGGAATTTCTGAACAGAACTCCAATTTCACAAAAAATAGCATCAAAAATCAACAAATGGAAATATATGAAATTAAAAAGCTTCTGTACAGCAAAAGAAACAATCAAAAGAGTGAAGAGACAGCCAACAGAATGGGAAAACTTTTACCAGTCATACTCAGATAGAGGATTAATATTTAGAATATACAAAGAACTCAAAATATTAGACCTCCCAAACTAAAAAGACAATAAAAAATGGGCAGTTGAAATAAATATATACTTCTTGTAAGAAGAACAAAGGGCCAATAAATTATGAAAAAATGTTCAACATCACCTGTCATTAGAGAAATATAAACTAAAACATTACTGATATTCTATCCTATTCTAGAAAGAATGACAATCATCAAAAAAATCGAACAATAACAAGTACTGTTGAATCTGTGTGGGAAAATGAGCCCTTTTATAGTGTAGGTAGGAATGTAAATTAGTACAACCACTGTTGAAATCAGTACGATTATTCCTCAACAAACTTAAAACAGAAATTCTATTCTACCCAGTTAGTCCCCGTCTTGGTATCTTCCCAAAAGAGTTAAAGACTTCATTACCCATGTTTATAGCAGCACAATTAATAATAGATAACTCATGGAAGAGGATTATATATCCATCAACAGATGAATGGATAAATAAAATATGGTATTTATATACAATACTTTACCATGAAGAAGGATACATTTGAGTCATTTATAGGAAAATAGGTACACCTTGAGATCATCATGTTAAGTGAAAGAAATGAGAAACACAAGCTTAAAATTACACAGTTTCTCTTACATGAGAAACACAAATCAAAGAGCAAATAAAAGGCAATAGGAAATTGGAACATTGGTATTTGGCAAATAGGAAAGTGACTAAGAAATGGAGGAAGGAAGTGGGGGAAGGGGACATGAAAATAAATAAAATGTGCCGTGTATATGTACCAACTACACACAATGAATACATTCATGATGGTATCATAAATATGTACTAATAAAATAAAAAATCAGAATAATAAGTGTTGGTGAGGCTGTGGAGAAATTAAACCTTTGTGTTGGCAGAAATGTGAAATGGTACAGTTACTATGGAAAATAGTATGGAAGTTTCTCAAAGAATTAAAAGTAGAACTACCATATACTCCAGAAATTTTACTTCCAAGTTTATATTTGAAAGAATGGCAGGCAGGATATTGAAGAGATATTTGTATACTCGTGTTCACTGCATCATTACTTATATTACCTTAAATGTAGAAGCAATTCAAGTGTCCACTGAGAGATGATCTGATAAACAAAATGCAGAATATACATATAATAGAGTACATTTTAGCTTTACAAAACAAGGAAATTCTGACATATGTTATAATATGAAGGAACCTAAATGTCCTAGGTGTACTAAGTATCCTTACTACAGTGCCCTAAGTAAAGTAAGGTAGTTACAAAAACACAAATATTGTATGATTCCACAATATATGAGGTGTTAGAATAGTCACATTCATAGAGATAAAAAGTAGAATGATGATTGCTAGATCTGGAGGGAGGGGAGAATGTGGGATGGTTTTTCATGTATACTTTCAGCTCCGAAAGATGAAAAGAGTTCTGGAGACCTACAGTGATGATGATGGCATGACCATATGACTGTGAATTAATCACTGAACCATATACTTAAAATGGTAAAGATCATGAATTTTATGTGGTACAGCATTACCTCAGTTCATGAACTTAATTTGTTTCAGGATTCTAGGGAAAATGGCCACGTTTGTGTTTGTGTGGTGAAGATGACCACATTTGTGTTCCTCACACAATGCAGAGTTCATAAATGGAAGCAAAACTTTGCTGAATGCACCTGTTCATGAACTGAATTGCTTACAAACAGAAATGTTCATGAACCGAGGTATTATTGTATGAGTTTTACCGCCATTTTTAAAAAGCAAAAGTGAAACCGACATTTCAGACATATAAAAGCTTAAAAGTGTCATCACCAGATCTGAATTATAATATGGGTTAAAGTATATCCTTCATTCAGGAGTAAAATGACCACTGATGGAAATACTGATCTATATCAAAGCAACAGAGAATACTGGAAAGAGGAAATTCAAGGCTAAAATATCTAGTGCCTCATTTAAAAAATCTGTTTACAAGATAACTTACTATTTAAACAAAAGTAACTACAATGTGTCGTGGACTCTCTAATTTATGCACAAGTAAAATACTATATATAAAAATAACAGCATAAAGGCCAGGAGAGTAGAAGTATACTATTGAAAAATCTTATATTATTTGTGAAGTTACATACTATCACTTGATGTTAGACTATAGTAAGCTGAAAATCTATATTATAAATCCTAAGACAAGCCCTATAATAACAAAATAAAGCCAGGCATAGTGGTGCACAGCTGTAATCCTAATACTCTAGGAGGCAGAGACAGGAGGATTCCTAGTTCAAGCCCAAACTGAGCAATTTAGAGACTTAGGGAGACTCTGTCTCAAATATAAAAAATTTAAAAATGAACCTGGTATGGTGGCACACACCTGCAATCTTAGTATTCAGGTGACTAAGGCAGGAGGATTCTATGAGTTCCAGGTCAACCTGGACTAAAAGTAAGCTCAAGGCTAGTCTGAATTACATAGTGAGACTCTTAAAAAGAGCCTGGGATACAGTTTAATGTAAAGGCCTTGAGTTCAATCTCCAGTAGTGCAAACAGAACAAAAACAGAATTATAGCTGAAAGTCAGCAAAAGAGATAAAACAAAGACTAAAACACATTCAGTTAATCCAAAGGAAGGCAGAAAAAGGAGGAAAAGGGAACAGATGATACAGAAAGAAAAAAGACTCAAACCTAATCATATTAAGTGAAAATAATCATATTAAGTGAAAATAGTGTAATAGTGTAATAGTGTCCGTATCCTGTAGCTCCTGTAATAAGTTATCACTTAAAACCTACAAATTTATTATGTAAGTAAAATCTCTGAAAAGGTCTCAGGAAATTAAAATCAAGGCACTGGCAAGGCTATATTCCTTCTAAAGCCTCTAGAGAGAATCTGGTTCCTTGATTTTTCCAGCTTTTAGAGGGCACCTACATTCCTTAGCACATGGCTCCTTTCATCATCTTCAAAACACATCACTCAACTATCTGTACTGTCATCACACTTCTTTCTTCTCTGCCTCTCTTGCTTTCTGATTGTAAGAACTTTCGTGATTATACTGTGACCAGCCTGATAACCCAGGAAAGTCTGTCTCAAGATTTTAAACTTGGTCATATCTGCAATGTCTCTTTTGCCCTCTAACATAACACATTTACAGGTCCATGGAATTAGCAAGTAGACATCCTCAAGGGTCCATTATCCAATCTATCCTATAACACATTTAAAAGGCAAAGAGTAGTTGAGTGTGGTGGCAAAGCCTACAATTTTAGTTCTCTAAGAGGCCAAAATAGGAGGTTACAAATTTGAACCCAGCCTGGGCAATTCTGTGACTTAGTGAGACTCTTAAAAAAATAGGGGCTGGGGATGTGGCTCAGTGCAAAGGTTGTAGGTTTAATCTTCAGTACTGTAAAAAGAAACAGAAAAACCAATGACACTGTATTTTAAAAAAAAGCAAAATTCAAGTATACGCCATTTGTAATAAAATATTAAAAATAAATACACAGACATTAAAATGAAAAGGATGGATAAACATACCATATACAGAGGGATGAGTGATAATCCCAAAGATATGTCCATGTCCTAATCCCAGGAACCTGTGAATATTGCCATATATAGTGGAAGATGTGATTAATTTAAGGATTTTGAGAGCAGGAGCTTAGCCAAGCAAGCCTTAAATACAATCACATGTATTCACCTAAGAAAGAGACAGAGGAAATTTGGATAGAGTCACACAGAGTAGAAGACAATGTGAACATGGAACAGAGAGAGACAGAGATAGATAGAGATAGAGATAGAGATAGAGATAGAGATAGAGATAGAGATGGAGATAGAGATAGAGATAGAGATAGAGATAGAGATAGAGATAGAGATAGAGATAGAGACAGAGACAGAAGAGAAACAGAAACAGAAACAGAAACAGAGATATGGAGATATATAGACACCAGAGGCTAAAAGAAGGAATGAACATATTTTTCAAGAGGCCAAAAAGGAATGTGGCCTTGCTTATACCTAGATTTCAGTCTTCTTGCCTCCAGTGCTGTGGGAAAAGAAATTTATGGTTTTTAAAGTCATCAATGCTTTAGTAATCTGTTACAATATCCACAAGAACCTAAAGATCTAGCTAATTAATGCTAACACCAGATGCAGATAAGATAGATGCCTACACTAATAACAGACAAGGAGATTTCAAAGCAACTAACTTTACCTAGAATGATAATAAAAGGGTCAATTCATCAAGTCATAAAAATCCTGTTTATGTACCCAATAACAAAGCTTTAAAACACCTAAAGCCAAAAGTCACATGCAAGTCACATAAAGTATGTATTTCAATTTCAATGGAATTGAACTCTAATGACAAAGATGCCCGAATATTTTGGAAGTTAAATGATACACTTTGAATAATACATGGGTGACAGAAATCACAGAAATCAAAAGGAGAATTCCTAATTGAATAAAAATGAAAATACAGCTGCTTAGTTAGTGATGGTCAAGATACAGAGCAGGAGAGCAGCATCCGAGGAACAGGGTGGGGTACATATAGTATCCAGCGCAATCCCTCCAAGACTCATCCAGACACAACCAAGAGCACGCTCTGCTGATCAGCTAGGTGGTCCTTAATCTAACGAATTTGACATATCAGGAATAACAGCCACAAGCAGAAATCAATGTAATATAAAACAAAAAAATCAGTAGAAAAACTGAATGAAATCAAAGGCTGGTTCCTTCAGATAATCAGCAAGATTGATAAAACTCCAGCTATATGTATCACGAAAGAGGGAGACAAAGTTTTTCAATGTTAATATGGAAAAAAAGATAACACTACACATAGAATCTACATTTCTTTTTTCTTTATGCAGTACATGGCCTTTGTACTGCCTACATCTGTAGCCCTTTTTTATTTTGAGACAGAGTCTTGCTAAGCCACTAAATTGTCTAGGCTAAGCTCAAACTTGCAATCCTCCTGCCTCAGTCTCCCAGAGTGCTTGGACTGCAAGCATGCACAACAGTGCCTGACTCAGATTCTACAAATACTGAGAGAATAAGTGAATATTATAAGTGAATTTATGTCAATAAATTTAAGGACATAGATGAAATGGGTTAACTGCTTGAAAAATACCAACTACCAGAATAATTAGACAAGAAAAGGCAATAAAAGTACCCAAACTGTAAAGAAATACAGTTCCCTTTACTTACAGATAACTCATATTCAGAAAAGTGGTTGCAATCTAGAAAAGGCTCTAGATTTAATGAGTTTAGCAAAGTTGCAGACTACATCAATTTATGAACAATTATTTTTACTTCTCTATACTGTGATGAATAGTTGAAACTAAAATTTTAAAATACCATTTATGACAGCATCTAAAATATTAATATTTACAGATAAATCAAAGATGTGCAAGATCATTATGCTAAAAACAATAAATCACTGCTGACAGAAACTAAAAGAAAATCTACATAAAGAGATGCATGTCTTATTCATGGGTCAGAAGACAATACTGTTCAGGTGATGATTCCTTCAAAATTGATTCACAGGTTCAATAAAATCTCTGTCAGATTCCCAGCAGGATTATTTTTATAAAAATTGACAAGCTGATTCGAAAATTCAAATGGAAGTATAAATGATCTGGAAGAGGCAAAAGAACTTTGAAAAAAGAACACATTTGGAGGGCTAATACTATCTGATTTTAATACTTATTACAAAATTCTTGGTTTTAATACTTATTATAAAGCTACGATACAATTAACACAGTATGATACTGATATCAAAACAAACAAAAGTATTACTGAAACAGAAGAGTCTAGGAATACATTCACAAAAGTGTAAGCAACTGATTTTATTTTTTACCACGATACAAAGGTTATTTGAAAAATAGTAACTTTTTCAATAAATGGTGCTGCAACTAGTAGATATATGAATGCAAAGAATACTGGATTCATAATGTGCACCTATAGCAAAAATAACTCAAAATGGATCATGGACCTAAATATAAAAGCTAAAACTATAAAAAATGTTGAAACAAATATAAGAGAAAAAATTTATGACATTGGGCTAGGCTATGATTTCTAAGGTATGACAACAAAAACAAAATACATTATGAACAAATTGATAAATTAGATTTCATAAAAATTAAAAATGTTTGCTCTTTCAAAGACAAGACAATAAGTGAGGTATGGTAGTGGATGCCTATAATCCCAGCACACAGACAGGCTGAGGCAGGAGAATTTGAGCCCAGCCTGGGCAACTTAGTGATACAGCAAGTCTTTCTTAAAATAAAACTT
>PVJX010027002.1:0-25238 GCA_004027295.1 Dolichotis patagonum | reverse complement strand
TGTCCTTTAGTATCTGTCTTATGTAGTTGGGTGCTCCTGTGTTTGGTGCATATATATTTATAATTGTTAGTTCTTCCTCTTGAATTTTTCCACTTACAAATATGTAGTGACCTTCTTTGTCTCTTTTAATCATTTTAGGTTTGAAGTTCACATTGTCTGCAAATAGTATAGTTACCCCTGCTTTTTTTTGGGTTCCTGTTGCATGGAATACTGTTTTCCATCCTTTGACTTTTAATCTATGAGTTTCTTTTTGAGTCAGATGCGTTTCTTGTATACAGCATAATGTGGGATCCTATTTCTTGATCCATTCTATCAACCTGTTTCTTTTGATATGTGAATTGAGCCCATTTACATTTATAGATATAACTGATATGTATTGGCTTGACTTTACCATGTTGTGTTACTGTTGTTAGTTTCCTGCCTTTCTCCCTTGTTTACTTTCTTGTCCAGCCTGGTGATTTTTCTGTTGTTGCTCTGGAGATTGTGGTCATTTTTATATCTATCTAGGATGTCCTTCAGCACTCTTTCTAAGGTTGGTTTGGTGGATATGAATTTCTTTAGTTGTTCTTTGTCATGGAAGTATCTTGTTTCTCCATTAAATTAGAAAGACAGTTTTGCTGGGTATGTCAGTCTGGGTTGAAAGTTGTTTTCTTTTAGGGCTTGAAATACTTCACTCCAAGCTCATCTTAACCTGAAGGTTTGTGCTGAGAAGTCTGCTGTGATTCTAATAGGCTTTCCTTGATAGGTGAGCTGTGTCTTTTCTCTAACAGCTTTTAGTATTCTGTTTTTATGCTCTATGTCTGAGATCTTAATAATTATATGTCTGGGTATAGGTTTATGTTGGCTATGACTGTATGGCATTCTGTATGCCTCACTTATTTGTAGAACTGATTTTTTCCCCCATGTTTGGGAAATTTTCTGCCATTATTTCTGTGAACAGCTTAGCTATATCCTTTGCATTGTCTCCTACCCCCTCGCTAATGCCTATTACTCTAACATTGTTTCTCCTGGCATCATCTTGTAGCTGTTGGATTGCCATTTCATGCTGCTTTGTTGTTTTTATAAGTTCTACCCTTTCAAGATCGCTATCTGCAATCCTGTCCTCAAGGTCCGAGATTCTATCCTCAGCTTCATTTAAACGGCTTTGTAGGCTTTCAATGCAACTTTTTGTTTCTTGCATATCTCCTTCAATTTGTTTCATAGATTCTGCTTGTTTTCTGCATTGTTCATTGAAAGAGTCAATCAATTTCCCATGCTCCTGTAGTTTCTTATCTATTTCTTCTCTAGCTATGTTGAGCAGCTCATTTACTAAGGTTGCTACTTTTGTCTTTACATAAGACATTATTTCTAATTTGATTTCTTCCATAGCCTCATGGATTTGTTTCTTTACTTCGTTTGCTGTCTTTTCAGAGGTTTCTGGTGTATGAATTTTGGGGTCCTCTATTTCATTACCACCTGCACTTGCTCCTGATGGACTAGATGTTTGGGATTTCACTTGTCTTTTTGTTTAGTCATTTTCACCTTTTGGGTGAATTTCTGGTCTTTCTATTCCAACAGACACAACTTTCTGCAATGTATGTTTCAGGGTTCTACTGTGTGGTTGATGTTTGTCAAATTGCTGAGTACCACAATGAAGAGGGGATCCTGTCTCCTGAATTCCTCCTACCTTGCCACACTGACTGAAGCCTGATGAGGTCTTCTGTTTGGGTGAGGGGTTCCTGAACCTCTCATCAAGCCAGCATGGTAGTCCACTGTAGTCCAATGTTCCCGGTGGGAGGGTGCTTCCAGCAGATGTAGTCCCAGTCAGCTCAGTCCTGTGGCAGGCTTCCTAGATGTTCCTGGAGAAGGGAGGAGGGGCAGCAGCAGCAGTCCCAGGCATCTCAGGCCCTCTGCCACTGATCCGTGCAATGTTCCCAGTCCCAAACAGCCCAGGCCAAGCTGCCAGTCTCCATGAGGTTCCCAGTCCCAAACAGACCAGGCCAAGATGCTGGTCTCTGCGAGGTTCCTTATGGGTGAAGGGCAGACCTACCAGACCCAAACAGCACAGGCCAAGCTGCTGGTCTCTGCTAAGTTCCCAGTCCCAAACACATCAGGCTGAGCTGCCAGTCTCCGGGAGGTTCCCAGTCCCAAACAGACCAGGCCAAGCTGCCAGTCTCCTGTGGGTGAAGGGCGGGCCTATGGGTCCCAAACAGTCAGGATAAGATGCCGGTCTCCGAGAAGTTCCCAATCCCAAACAGACCAGGCCGAGCTGCCAGTCTCTGGGAGCCAAAATTAAAATCAGAATTACATATGGAGAGAAATTTTTTCATTTTATCTCCTTGGGGGAAAATGTTAGAGGTTCTAGATTTTAGGACAAGGAAGACAGGATTGTGGTATTAGACCCCCATCCCATCACGTGTCCTGAAAGACATCATAGATTCATCACAGCCTATCACCTACTTACCTACCTGTGTGTGTGGTGTGCTGTTAAACCCAGGGCCTCTCGCATGCTGGGCAAGCATTCTGCACTGTGCTGCATCCATAGAGCCATCACAGCATCTCTTCATCCGACTCCTGGTGAAACCTCAGAGCCTTCCTCAACCCAGGCAACCAGCTCAGCAGTCTGGACTGCTGAGCAGATGAAACTGAAGCACCAACTCCATGTAGGCAGATGTAAGGAACTCAGAAGGGAATAGTGAAAAATGACAGCGAATAGAGGACAGTCAAGAGAGATCAGAAGAGAGCACAAGAGCCTGAGAAGGTCTCTGCAGGGGGCTGAGCAGTTCTTTCATCTCAGGGTCCTGATGACTGAACATGTGCTGGGCTCCCCCAAGATTCCTGCATCCATTGGAACTTGGGTACCACAGTCTTCTTGCCATGCCTTCCAGGGCCACCCATCTGGACTGGAGTCAAACCCCAGCTATTGCACCCAGGAGCAGGCTCATTTAGAATTCCAAGAGCCCAATTTATCTTGTTCCCAGCGGCCGACTCCTCCATGCTGGTAATAAATGGCCATCTGTCTTGCCTTGCCTTGCCACCCTGCCTTGCTTTCCAATCCTGGCTCTCAGCTCCTGGTCATGGAGGGTCTCACATCTGAGCACTGGGAGGCCAGCTCATCCATCTAGGGTGACAGGAGGGAAATCTTCTTGGACCGACCCTGGGGCTTCTCTCACAGAGAGGAGAAAGCAGCACTCCTTTTCCTTCCTCAGAGACACTGTGGAGGACCTGGAGGAAGCTCAAGACTATTGCAAAGAAAGCAGGTCCATCTGTCTTTTCTTTTTTTTTCTTCCATTCATTCAACAAATATTTTCAAGGGCTAAGGAAACTAAATCAGGCTTGCTTTCTGCTCTCAGAACTCACAAGACACTAAGGAGCTACAGTAAGCTGATCAATAACTAGAATACCCAATAAATATGATGAGACCTAAGGGAGATCACATCTTCCCTTGCTTGGAATCCTGCAAAGGTTTCCAAGGCCCTGGGATTAAGGTCAGTCATTTGACCTTGGCTCAGAAAGCCCCGTACATTGGGCCCCACCTACCTCTTGGGCCTCACCTAGACCTATACCATCCTGTCCCCTCTGCTCCAGCTATAAAGGCTAAAAGGTCCCAGGTCCCGCTGCAGTTCCTACCCTGCCGCCTTTGCACAGCCATACCCCTGCCTGGGCATCTTCCTCTACTTTCTTTTTATTAACCCTTTTTATTCAAGTCTTAGACAAGGACAGAGGACCCCTCCCAGGTCCCCACTGACAGTGCCACTCTTCAGCTTTTACCACACTGTCCTATAAGTCAGCTCTCCATAAAGTACTTCTCTCTGGCAGATATTTCTTGTTTTGTTGGTTGAATACCTGTCTCCCCTCCAGAATAAAATTACCAGGGAGCACAGGGACTTTTTGCTGTTCTTCCTGAATTCCTCCAGAGCTGGGAACACTGCCGGATAGAAAGTGGGTGGTTGGGCAAACACTGACTTATTTAATGAATGAATAAACTGATAGCATTTCTGCACACCTGTGGGGCACTGTGAAGAACACTTAACAAGACTGGTCTTGTTGTCCTCTGACTCCATCAGCGGTTGGTGGCCTGGTCATCTCCTCTGTTTAGTGAGGAAACTCTCAAATCTGGTGAGGTTGGCCCACTGCCTGAACATTTAGGGAGTGACTTATGAGAGAGAATTTATACCATTTTCCTTCCTGCAGGACCCAAATGCCATAAAAACAAGAGGAAAAGTAATTTCATAAAGCTCCAGTTGATCTGCAGCATCAGATCTGCCTGAACATTTGAAAGAACTTCAAATGCCTGAGCATTTGAAAGAACTTCTGTGAGGTTCAATTTAGGTATCGTAGGCAGAGGTGGGTCTGGAGGGAGCCCCGGCCCCAACCTAGCTCCACACTCGGGATGAGAGGAATGAGGCTGTGTGTTGATAGGGACCCTTTGGGGCTGTGTCCTGCGCTGAGACTGAGTCCTTCATCTCTTCAGCAGAGGCTGTAGAAGTGTAGACCCTGGGGCTCAAATGCAGGCTGGAGCCCCATTACCCAGTGAGCCAGGAACTTCCACGCCAAAGGACAAGTGGCTTCCCTGTGTGACATAGCTCACTCCACCCAGACAGGCAACGGGGACTAGAAATGTGACCCCCAGGCAGGCAAACTAAACCCCGTGATCAAAGATGAGCGTAAGAACCTCCAATTACAGCTTGAGCATTCTTAATCTTCAAATGCAAAACTAGAAATGTCTTGAGTACTTGTTCTTGGCAACATGTCTTTTACTCTCATAAGGTTTTATTTTCAATTTAAACATTTTTCATATTTTTGATCACTCGTATGTGAAACATATGCATTTCATGTTTACACTTCACTTCTATCTCTGAGAAATCTCATTGTATATATGCAAATAGTCCAAAATATTTTTAAAAACCTGAAATGTTTCAGGTCCCAAGCACCTTGGATAAGAAATAGTCAACCTGCATTTAAACAAAGAAGGCGGCCTTGAAAGAAAATAATAATAATAATAAATGCCCAATGTGCATTCAAGTAAGCAGAGAACATGGGGCAAAGTAAAGATGAACTAAACACAATTCATCCTTTTAGGGAGGTAAGGTAGGATATTGCACACATAAAATCAAAGCATTATGAGTAAATGAGTAGAAATGTAAAACATTAGAAAAACATGCATTTTTCTCATTAAAAAAGAATATATCCTAATTGCAGCAATACAGAAGCACAGAAAAGTAAAATCATTTATGATCACAGCATTGAGAGAAAACAGCGTCTTTATCAGTCTTCAAATTATATATATATATATATATATACATATATGTTAATTTTTGTGCAAAAGGATTCATATTCTCGGTAACCTGCTTTAAAATAACTCTCAAACCTAGTAATATATCCTGAACATCTGCCCATTTCATTAGCCATTTGTTCATGTACGATTTTTAACACACCCAAGCAAATCTGCAGTGCGAATAGCTTATCATTTATTACATCAACCCCTATCTTTAAACATCTAAATTGGTCCTAACTCTTCACAGTTGAGAATGAATAATGCTGAGATTAATATCCTCGCATATGAATCTTCTGTCCGTCTTTGAGATGGTAGTCCCGTGGCCCATTTATACCATGGGGTCATCATCCTGATTGTAACTGCTAACATTTACTGACAAGTTATACAAAGGCAAGTGACTCCAGCATCGTGGTTCTGTCTCCACATTCCATGTTTGTGCTTTTGCTCAGTAGAGCTGCTTGGAATCTGGAAGTCTTTGCCCTTGCCAGCTCTCGTGACCTTAGGTAAGTCCCAGCAGCACTTCGAGCCTTCCTTTCATCACCTATAAAATAGGGGTAACAACTCTCAGGCTTATTGTAAGGATTATATGAGATCGTAAAAGCACAGAGCATAATACTTAGTGTATGCAAAGAGTATCAGCCACTCTTGTTCGTTTATCCATGGAACTAATCAGGAATTAACATCACTTTTTCATTCACAAGGTGGGGAGTGCTCAACCAGCCTATCTTGATGGACTGTTTAACAACGACCCTGCAACTGAGATTTTTCTCATTTGCCCTTCAAATGCATCTAAGCTAAAGACAGAGTTAGAAGACAGGGAGCTGGAAAAGGTCCCAGGATTCCCTTCCACCTCCTGCTGCCTGCAAAAATTCAAAAGGAATCTGCTTCTCCAGGGGCTGGCTCCCATCTGGTTGTAATCACTCTCCTGCCTCCCAAAGTACAAGTACCTCACAAGTTAGGGAGCTCAGAGGAAGCCACTTCAGACTGTGCCGGTGGCAGGAGGCCGAGTAGCAGGAGAACCAGTTGCCGAAGTGAAAATTAACAAGCTTCTTAGGTTGAAGGTTTTAATTAAAAAATGCTAGAGAATTATTTCCTTAATTCAGCTACTTCTTCTTAGTAATCACTTTCCCCCGTGCTGTCCTGAGATTTTATCTACAGCTTGGATAATGGATGGTCTCTGCAGCCTGAGTTGCACAGGACCGTGGAGGAATTTTGGGACTCAACCTGAGTGGGGTGAGGTGGGTGCTTTTCTGGGTTCCATTCTGGGGCCCCAGATGTCTCACATGATGCAAATCCTCTGGGACATTACATCCTTTCCCAGGGCTTTAGAGCCAGCTATGCACGGCTGGCTTTTCTGGTGGCTTTGTAGTTTCCATTGCCCATGGTCTCCAAACCCTTATCACAACTGGCCACTGGGGACCACACTGGGGACCACACTGGGGACCAACTACCACAGGAGGTAGTTGACCTAAACACATCTGTCCCTCTTCCGTTCCCTGATCCAGTACACTGGATTTGGATACTCAAGCCGGGAGACTGGGACTCCCTCGATTCCTGGACAGACACATCTCTTTCATCCTACACAGATTTTCATCTACTATTTCCTGAGGAGTTCTCTTGTTGTTAGAGTGCATCCTGTCACCTCTCTAGTGCCTCAGATGCGCTAGACAATTAGTGCCCATCCCTTGGAAGCAAACGTCGGCTAATGGGGGCAGCAGTTGCATAGAGGTGCTACCGTCAGATCACTCAGAGGTGACTTTGTAGCCTGTCCCCTAGGGCAGGCTCAAGCTCCACTGGCCCACAGTGATAGAGCTGACGAGATAACACAACTTTTCTTGACTGCTTTCTGTTCTTTTCTCACTTCCTTCTTCCTCCATCTTTACTTCTTAAAAGAATTTCTTACTCTCGAGTTCTTATTTCAGGGTCTATGACCGGAGACCAAGTTAAGGATTCTTCTCTCTTCCATTGAGCCACCAGGCTCTTCCGTCTTTAACACTTGGGTCCCTAACATCTCTTCAGCCTGACTTCTTCTCTTCCTTTGTGCAGCTGCTGCCTTAGTAAAAGCATCTCTGATCTAAACACATGCCCAGACTCTCAACCCATCTCGTCCCTGAAACTCACCATGTAGATATGTCAAGGTGATCTTCCAACCACGAATCCTAGTCATCCTGTACCTTTGCTTAAGATATTCTCAGTGGCCTCCTATGATTTCTGGGAAACAGACTAAATTATCTATTTTGACCCAAGATCCTTTGTGATCTACTCTAGAGCCTTTTACATATGTTCCTTGTCTTGGATGCCCAAGCCCTTCTTGAGTGGCCTCAGTATCTGGTCATTATGAAAACTGTGGTGGTTCATCTTGGTTGTCACCTTAACTGGATAGAGGTTTTTTAAAAAAAAAAATGTAACTGGATAAGATTTACTTAATACATTAGTAAAACACTTCTGGGTATGTCTGTGATGTGCTTCCTGAGATAACTGACCTGTCAATGAACTGAACTCCCCAAATGTGGGCCGCAGCATTCAACAGGCTGAGGCCCAGATGGAAAGAAAGAGGCACAAACAGAGCTTTCTCTGTCACTTATTCAACCCTTCTTAAGCAGGTTCATTTTTTTTTCTGCTGTAGTTGCACGTGGACATCCAATGCCTGATTATTCAGCCTTTGAACAAGGACTTGCACGAGGAAATCCCCAGGGAGCTTGCAGCCGGCAGCCTTGTGCTTGGTCAGTGTTGCATCTTGGTCAGTATCGTGCTGAGGCTTCCAGCCCCTGAGCAGCTATAGGTTTCCTCGGCTCTCCAGCCTGCGGTCGGTCCTCTTGGGGTATTCAGCTTCTGACTGCATCAGCCAATGTGATAAATCCATGGTTGTAATTATATGTACATTCTACTGGTTCCTCTGTTCCTCTGAAAAATCATAATACATAGCTCTTCTCTGACTTCTCTGCGTCCAACTGAATTTGGTGACTATATTACTTTTTTCTTGAATAAAGTACCACAAACTTCTGTTCTACCTTCTCAGTGTGTTCTCACGTGATCCCTCTGTGATCTGTCTGTTATCTCTGTCCTAATGCCCTCTTCATATACGTACACCATGCTCAACCGTATTGCAATAGGACCCAAACAAACAACCTTACATTACCTCAATCACCTCTTTAAAGGTCCTATTTTTCAAATACAGCTGAACTCCAAGGTATCAAGGATTAGCTTCAATGTATGAATTTGTCTGTGCTGCACACAATTCAGCACATTGCAGTCACCATTCTCTTTGTCTCCATAACCATCATTTGACACCTTCCTGGAGCTCCCAGATCACCCTCTGTCAGAATGTCCTGAACACTTCTCTGTCTCCCTAACCAGATTCCCTCAGCGAGGCAGTCTTTGTCTGGTGCCATAGCCCCATATTGCCAAGAGTGTGCCTGGCACGTGTTAAATATTTGTAAAGCCCTTAGGTCTTCTTGCCATCTTGGTCATATTTAAAAGTTAGATGAGGGAAAAAGAAGGAGGACCTATATGTTCATATTGAGGCTGTCCTTGCAACTAGAAGATGGCGATGGGGTGATACCGCATGTAGGCCATGCACAGTGTGAGTTCTCCTTGGGTTTGTCTCACCCCCAGGATTTTTCTCTTCTTTAACTGGTCACTGTCGCTCATTCTAATACCTCCCCCAGCCAGAGGAATTTGGTAGCGATATCCAGCAGTGCTCCACTGCCTGACTGCTGTGAACCAGCGGGATAGACGGGACAGACGTCTTTGACTACCACCACTGCCCACTCAACAAGATGAGAGCCTTTCTTAGCAGCGGCTACTACACAAACGGTTCATCTTGTTTAGGGTGGGGAACCCACTCTGAGGTTCTGAGTGGTGTTGGAGACATCTCTCTCATCTCGTGTCCAACTTTGGCAGGTCAAGTGATATTTTCTTCATGACTGAATGTTTCTGAGATGACTCCTTTTTCCCCCCTCATTGATCCTCTTGCCAGCTGCCAACAGCCTTTAATTACAAGCCTCCACTTCCCTCCAGCCTCTCTGACAGATAGATAATAACGATCTGTAAACAAACATGTGCATGCCGCTGTGGGAGAAACCCTTGAAAAGAGCTCTGCAGAGCAGGAGGCAGGCAGACGAACAAGGCACTGAAGTCCCAGTTCTGCCACTGCCATCTACGAGAATTTTCTGTGTCGGTGGAAATACTCTACACCTGTGTCATCCAGTTTCACCCCACCACGGCTATTGAGTGCTCAGCCCATGGCTAGTGTGACTACAGGACTGGAATTTCATTTATTTTAAATTTAATCAATTTAATTTTAAATCACTATGTGTGACTAGTGGCTATTGTCCAAGATAGTGCAATTAAGGAGTCAGTCATGTGACTGCTCTGAGCCTCTACTTCCTCCCCTGTAAATGGACATAAAACCTTCATTGCATCACAGTTACACTATCCGCCGTAACAAACAGGCTCCAAATACAGTGGTTCCAGCCAGGTAAAGTTTATTTCTTGTCTGCATAACAGTCCAGGGAATTCATTCATTCCAAAGGATTGGAGCTGATGAGTTCGTCTGTCTCCAACACACCATTACCGTATTTTGGTTATTCCTATGCAGTCAACAGGAAGGATGTCCTTTGCTGGGACAAAATGCCTGAGGCACGCAACTTAAAGGAGGTGAGGTTTATTTTGGATCATGTTTCAGCAACTTTCAGTTCGTGTTCGACTGGCTCCACAGAAGAAACAGCATGGCAGACGGTTCTGAGCAGAGGAAAGCTGCTCATGTCATGGTAGCCAGGAAGCAGAGAGTGAAAGGGGGAGCCAGGGAGGGAACACCCCCTTGTAAGCCATGTCCCCGGTGACCCACCTCTTCTGATCGGTTCCTACACCACTTTAACTATGGGGTCACCATGGTTCAATCATCTTTTAAAAACCTCTCCTGTGAGCTTATAGGACTTTTGGGAGTCATCTGGAGATAAATCACAATGAAAGGGAGCACAGCAGAATTCTAAGGCTAGGGATTGTCTCAAATAATTGAGGCAGAAATTGTGATATTATTTCTTTGCTTTTTCTTTTTTCTTGCAATATTATTTCTATTCCCCCAATTCCTTGCAAAAAGTTACTCACACTACCACACATAACTTCAAAGGGAGCTGACTCATTGAATTCCTCGCTAGGCAGCTGTGTCCTGGTCAAACTCTCTTGTAGAGTAAGGAAAAGATATGTTTTGGAGGACAGATAACTGTATTCATCACACTTACCTTGGAGGGCTGCTGTAAGGCTTACCTAGTACTATGTGTATATTGCAATACTTGTTTTTCAGTCAGCTTTTCAGGTAAGTGAAAATACCCGGGCATTCAGTGTCTTAGAATGATAACGTGGAGGACTGCCAGTTTGAACTGGGTTGCGTTGAGTGTTTCCAACCTCAGTTGATCTTACCTTGGCTTTCATCGGTTAAAAGGCTGACTGGTGCTTGTCTCTGCTGGATCATCTTGTGTCTGCCCTGTGTAATTTCTTACCCTCCAGACAATTAGTGATAGAGTTCAAAGACAGTAAGCCAGGTCTTTGAGGTTTGAGACTGCACTACAGTTTGAATCTGGAATGTCATCCATTGGGCCATGTGTTGAAAGTTTGGTTACCAGCCTGTGGTGCAATTGGGAGGTGGTGGAATCTTCAAGGGGTGAGGCCTACTGGCAGAAAGGTCATTTGGGGTATGGCCTTAAAGGGACACTGGTTCCTTCCTATCTTTCCCTTCGATTTCTGGCCACTATGAGGTGAACAACTTCCTTTGCTTAATGCTCCAAGCATGATGTGCTGCTTCATTAGTGCCCTCAAAGCAATGGATTAACTGACCATGAACTGCAACTTATAAAACTTTGAGCCAAAATAGACCCTTCCTCTTTCTAAATTTATTAGTCTCAGGCATTATGCTACAGTAACAGAAAGCTGACTAACATAGATTGTAACTGGTCCCAAGTCAGTTCTATCACATCATATTAACCAAAAAAGTCACAAGACCAACCAAGAATCAGGAACAAGAAAGTAGACCTTACTTCTTAATGCAAGAAGATGTGTACTGATGGCAAAAAGAGATGTAGGTACAAAGAGAAATAGAGAGCTTTCTGAAAACCACCTGCTGATTTGGTATACAGTTCACTTAATTGTTATTAATACATTAGAAAAATGTATTTCTAAATTGTCTACTCAATTATTCATTCAAAAAGGTATTCAATACTTACTATGGATCAGGCTTTATGTTAAAGATAGTGACTGGATTTTGGAGTGTTGGTCATTGAAATCTTCAAAGGAAAACACCAAGTTAATGTTTTGTATTATAAAAAGGGAACAAATGAATGGGAATAAGTGATGGTTCTCCACTCTTCAGCACTCAGCTGTTGTGCAGTGTTCTCTTGTCATCTTCTGGGTACCTCCAGTGAAAAGGTACCCCATTAACCATGACCCTCGTGATTTGCACTATGGCATGGCCGCCTCCCCAGGCCTGGGTGAATTCCCAGCAAGGTTTGCTGCTCTCTCATGGCCTTGCCTGCTGGAGGGAAGCACTCTAGGATGAACCTGAGCAGATCCGGCAGGAGCTGACAGAAGCCTTTGGAGAGAAAGAATAAACAGCCCGCTGATTCAGAGGGCTATAAAAGGACTCTCTGCTGCAGTGTAAAATGACTTGTCTTGCCTGCAAGATGAATCAGAAGCATAAAGGGTGATGAATGGGAATGATTTCCAAAGCACTGGAAAATATCGTGGGCTTCGCAGTAAACTCAGATCTGGTGGCTGCGAGATACATCTTGCACCCAGTGACATCCATCTCTGCCTCTCCCCCAGGTACCTGTGGCCTGCTCTATCAAACAGTCAGAGCCAGTATTCCTGACTGAGAGGCTTGCAAAGGTCATGCTCTCTGGACCCAACTCCCCATCCAGAAGAAAAGGCAAAGGGACCACTAAAGTGCCAAGATGGGGAATCCTGGACAGATGACCACTTGGTGCCCTTCCCTTGCCCCAGCCTCCCCGATCCTCTCTTCTTAGCAGGAATAGGATTTACCAAACAAGCAGGCATGGACAATTTGCATCAGAAGAGAATCAACCTGACAAGGACTCCCCTCTAACATATTTTTAGGAAGTTTCAGACTTATAGAAAATTGAAAGAATTTGTACTTAAACCTTTTGTTATGAATATATGTTTATTATACATAGTGATTAATGACTAAATCCAAAGATACAGATATGTATCACATCTTGATCATTTTTACTCCACCTATGTAACCACCCTTCCCTCTCCTCCCTCCACAAATTTTTTTTCCATCTTTACAGAGTCTAATTCCCTGTTTCTTAACATGGTTCTTTGATTTGCTCTTTATTTATACTTTGGGTCTCTTGTATCAGAAAAGCAATGCGATATTTAACCTTATTTCATCTAGTATTATAGTCTCAAGGTCCTTTTGTTTTCCTACAAGCAACTCAGATTTATCCTTCTTAATGGCTGAGTAATATTCCATTAGCTATATGTGCTGTGTTTTCTTTATCTGTTCATCTGTCAATGAGCATTAGTTCACATCCATGATTTAGACATCGTGCATTTGCTGCTATAAACATGTGCAGCCTGGATTGTTATAGTGTGATGAGTTGGTTCTTTGAGGAAGATATTCAGGAAAGGTATGGGATTACTATTTTAAGAAATCTCTATACAGATTCCCAAAGCAGTTGTACTAGTTTATCTTCCCCACCAACAATGTAAAAAAGTTTTCTTTTTCCCTGCAACTTTGCCACTAGAGTCTACTGTCTCCATTAAGTTTTTCTTGCTCTATCACGGATCTGTCAATTGAATGATGCTCTTCCTCGCCTCCTTTGACACACTTCACAGTAAATTTGGCAGCTGCTTTTTAAGATGGATGATGACGGGAGTCAACATTTGGGTCCCTAAATCACTAGACAGGTGATCTGTGTTTTCAGAGGCTCAGAGAGACAACGGAGGCTCAGAGAGACAACAGGGCCTGCTCAAGGCCAAATAACAGTCAGGGGCCAAAGTCTGAATCTGAACTCAGGACCTGTTATTCTCTGGGCCTGGGCTCTCCTTGTTCTGCTGTGAGGATGCCTGGGAGGATCCTCACACATTTCCTGGGCCAGAACTTGTGGGGAGGAGGATCTCAGGACACCCCACCTTAGTGACTGTGCCCCTAAATTCCCTCAGCTCTTTTGCTCAGCACATGGGACTTCACCCAAACCCAGCCTTAGAGCCAGGGGCTTGGGCAGGGCTCCATCTTCCCAGCTAAAGGCCTAAAGGCCCCTTGTGGGCAGATCTGTGTCCAAAACTTTGTTTATATCCTTGCACAGGTGTAATTGGCTATTTCTTTTTTTTTTTTTTTTTGTCTTTCTGAGACAGGGTCCCATTATGCATTTTAGGCTGGCCTTGCGATCATTTTGTAGCCCAGGCTGGTCTTGAACTCACAACGATCCTCCTGCCTCAGCCTCTGGAGAGCTAGGATTACAGGCATGCGCCACCATGCCAGGCTAATCCTTTTGAAATCTGATAATAATGGTTTATGACTCATCGGTTTAATGAGCTCCTTCAAGGAAACGTGTGAGTGCTAAATAGAAGCAGCATTATGATGATATTTATTAGTAGGAGTAACCTTTGTGACTCAGTCTACAACACTGGGCAGGCATGAAACTGTAACTTACATTTTTTTCCTATAACTCTATATAGTTTTATTGTAAGCTCTTGTATTATAGTGGATCTCTCAGAAACAAATTCTGAGATAAAGATTCATGTAAAAATGACTTATAAGGAAGTGGCCCCAGGAAAATCTGATCGGCAACAAGAAGTAAGACCCCAAAAGTGGGATTCAAACAAAGTCTATGAAGGACATTTTCTCACCCCTGCAGAGGGCTAGGGACAGAGATCGCCACACCCAGAGTCTTCAGATGAGGAGCTGAGCGGCTGGAGCATTTGTATCTCCTTCCCCTCTGCACCCATCGGACATTAGGTAAGGGGTGTCCTATGATGTGTGATCTTTCAGGTGTTTTGGTTTCTCTATACCGGCAAGCCAGAGGGGTAGCCCCCCAGAAACCTCCCATGCAGGTGCTGGACAAGGAACACCAAAGCACATGGGGCGAATGTGTGCATGAAAATTGTAAAAAGCTAAAGGATGCAGGTGAGACACAAGCAGTGTCTTCTGCGGACACCGTTCTGCCTCGGGGAAGAAATTTAGCATAGGTCCGACTGGAGTTCCCTGGAGAGCACGCTTATACCGAAGCACGGCAGAGAGGTGGGGAGCAGGTACTTCCACTCTAGGCGCCTCTCTCTGGCAACAGCTGCATCCTCGTCTTCAACCTGTCTGCTCTCTGTGCATCGACCCATTTTGATTACCGATGGACCAGTCCATACTTCTGAGGCATCGGTCCTTTCGGGCTCCTAGCTGACCCCGGAAGACTTGGTCCACAGGCTGGTGCTGTTGAGAGGTGGTGGAACCCTTGGGAGGTGAGGCCTAGAGGGATGTCCTTAAGTCGTTGGGGCCTTTGCCCTTAGAAGGTAGTTTTCCTGGGACTCCTTGGCAAGTTCTTGCCAGAGAGTTCTTGTAAAATATTTGAGTTTGGCTCCATTCAGCTTGGATTGAGATGTAATCCCGTGCTCGCTCCTGCATCCGTTCTGGTTATTACCATCCACATCATGAGATCATGCAGCTCAGAACTGAGCCAAGGCCAGCATCACGACCTTGAACCTCCAGAACCATGAACTACATGAATCTCTCCCTAAGTCACCTGTGTCAGGTATGTTTTTACAGTGATGAAAAGCTGACTAATACACACTTTTGAGATGTCACAGACAGCCTTCAGGACCCACTGGGGCAACTGAATTATTCTGTTCTCACATCACGCTGGCACAGGAGTCTCAAAAGAATGGGCCTCTGGTTCCTATAGAAGATCCAACCTATGCTAGTTGCTAAGAGCCCCAAGAAAAGGGCCAGAGCAGGGCCTTCTGTCCTTAGATGTCTCTACCTATCTGGGAGTCCTGCATGACCGCCAGATTGCCTGAGGAGCAGGATGAACGGGACATAGAGTTCTTCCTCAGATCCCTGCTGCTGCCTGAACTCTGATTCTGCTCTTGCTGTCTTCCTCCTGAATTTCAAGGGATGTTTTCTAACCATCAGAACACCCTGTCCTTAAGAAACATTCTTCTAGATACTTTACCAGGAGCTCAGAAGCACTCCTCAAAGTTAAGTGTAAGTGCACAGCAGAATCACCTGAGGGACCTGACACAAATGCAGTTTTGCACAGGTCAGCTCTCTTGGGATTCTGATTCAGGGAAAATCCTTCAGGCTTGTGAGCAGGGACTTGGCTGCTTTAGCATTGCTGGGGTTTCCCTGTGCCCTCTGAACTCCTGGGGATGGGAGTCTTTGAGAAAGCCTCCCCTTGTTTTATCCTCAGTTTCATCTTCTAAAACCTGGAAATAATGACAGCCCCTGTCCTGCAGTTTGTTAGTGTAGGTATAACATGTTAGAACAACACCTAGAAAATTGTAAGCAAACACAAATGTTAATGGTGCTCATTGCTGTTATACGATCATCACATCATAGCAATGTTTAGGGCCGTGGTGGGCTGTAAATACAACAGCGGTCCCTGCAGATGATAAGGAGCTGAAAAATTCCTGCCACCTAGTGATGTCAGAGCTGCCCCAGTATCACAGCACAATGCATCACTGACATGTTGGTGATGGTGCTGTTATAAACACATCTATTTTGCTACCAGCCGTATGCAAGTATAGCACCTACAATTATCACAGTACATGATACTTGATAATGATAATAAAGAAGCATATGGCTGGATCCTACATTTACTGGACTATGCTTTTTATCATTATTTTAGTGTATTCCTACTTTTTTAGGGGGGTACCAGGGATCGAACTCATGACCTTGTGCCTGCCAGGCAGGCATTTATGTCGCTGAGCTAAATCCCCGGCCCCTGTACTTATTAAAAGAACATCACTGTAAAACAATATTCTATATTAAGCCAGAAAGAGCCATCAGCCTAGTGCTTGCTCTCTGGCCTCATCACATGATCAACCTAGACCATCAAGGTTTGCGTAAACACACCCTATGTTCAGAAAGACAAATTTACGTAAGGACACATTCATCCAAACATAGCTGCATCACGAAGCCACGCACGACTACAGTTACTGGCATTGTTATCAATAATTCTATCCTGAGGCCTGAGCACACAGATGGAGCTCAATAAATGCTGCTTGTGTGACAGGCAACCCCTTCCAGGTCTGATAATCAATTGCATTCCCATCACAGATTTCTTCTTACAGCAGGGGTCCTGCTGTACTACATAAGACAGCAGACCTAACATCCACCCTGGCTGGTCTGGGAACCAGAATCCAGGGTGGAAACAGACACTGAAATATGATGCTCTCGACCCAATAAAATTGTCAGATGGGCTGTTCTGAGCAAGTGCCTGATTAAGCGAATCTAACTGTGGCTGTAGGTTACCCCTTGGCACCGATGACGAGCTGGGAATCGATCACCTGAGCTAGAAGCAGAGGTGGCGGGGGAATGTGCGGGTGTCTGGGCAGGCCTCCACGGCAGAAACAAATTAATTATGTCTCCGGGGCTGCCTGGCAGAGGGACCATAAATCTAGTGGCAATCAATGACTCGGAGGGTGGACAACCCTGAGACAGGGTGGAAAGACCTGGAGCCCAGTGAGGCTGTATTGGAAAAGGTAAAATCCTCAGACCCAGTTGTTCTCTTTCTAGCTGTGTGACTTTGAACAAGTCACTTAACCTGGCAGGACCCGTTTTTATAACCTGCACAATGGGGTCACAGTATCTCCCCCCAGTATCCGGGGATACTGGAATATCAATTTAAATAAGATGGAATCATCTACCACTTTTTCGTCCACTACAAAAGCCACAGGTGGCCACTGGGCACTGGACTGTAGTGGGCATGAATTAAGGTGTTCTGTGAGTATAAATGTTCACATTGGATTTCCCAGATGTATTTTGATAAGAAGAATAACTCATTAATTCTCTTTTATATTGCTTTCATGTTGAAATAACACTTGAAGAATGTTTTCTTTTATAAAATACATCATTAAATTAATTTCTTCTAAAAAATTAATTTCTTCTGTTTGTGTTTATTATTTTAAAAGTGGCTATAAGAAAATCTAAATTATACTTGTGAATCTAAATTATACTTTTACATCTTCTTATGTTTCTTTTGACTAATGCTGGTCTAACCCTTTCCTTCTCTGGTGTTTTGCTTTATGAATTTTGAGGGACTGCTGAGCTACCTTTGACAACCCCCTTCTTTCTTTCTGAGTCTCAGTCTCCTCATCTGTCAGGATAGACAGAATCATCACAGTTGGCATGTATTGAGTCAAGTACTATTACACGTGCCAAGTAGAGGCTACTTTTATAGAGGCTACAATTGTTAGGTCACTTATTCCTCAGAACAACCCTAAAAAGTAGTCACTGACCCATTTCACAGTTGAGGAAACAGATTCCAAAATGACAAAGTTCTTACCAAGTTGTGCAGTTAGTAAGAAGCAAACAGTCTGGATCTCGGCCTAGTTCTTCCTCCCTCCAAAGCCCATATCCTTTACTACTTATCTGTGCTTGTCCTTCACTTGCTTAATTTGGGGGCCCAAGCATTGTGGGACATACAGGCGAGTAGGTATCTGCATGCTCAGGTACAATTCTTTGGTCATCCAGTGAGACTCAAGTGCCACAGGTTACTGTAATGTCTTCCAAAGACTAGAAAAAGTCTCACTGGGTGACATCACTTCTCTGATGCAATCACTGTGAGAGCTAAACCCTGAGGAGCAAGTGGTCCATGTAAGAGGCCCTAGAGGGATCCCCTCCCCTGGAGCTGCAGTCTGTATTCTGGGCGGTGGGTGCTCACTGTAATCTGAGAGCCAGACTCCAACCTCCTACTCATTCCTCACTGGTGTACTATAAGTTTATAAGTCTAATACTCTTATTATTAAGTGATATCTCCAGATAAATAAATGGGCTACTTAAATTGCTCTTTCTGCATTGAGAAGGGGTGGAAAGGTATATGAGTCCATGAAGAATCATTGTATTATGTGGTGTGAATCAGATTTTGAGTATGTATGGAAAGAAGGTGGGTGCTGGACAATCAAGGGGTAGAATGGTGTGTGCGTGTGTGTGTGTGTGTGTGTCCTCTCTACTCTTTCTCTGGAAACAGCAATATTGCTTTTTAAGGGACCTTTATCAGCCAGTCCTCAGAATGGAAATAGATTTAATGTAAGATGTATAACTATATAAGGATTTCCAAGGCAGGCTTACAATGACCACCTGCAGAATCAGCTGTGAAAAAGTGCAAAATAGTTGTCTGTGCACTGGTGATCTGAAGGATCCAGTGGAAATTTGAAGGCCTGGAACTCACCGCAGTGTCCTGTGTGAGTCCATATCAGGAGAACATAGGGTCCGTACTGGAAGCCCGAAGGGTCTGCACCAGAAGGCTGAAGGGTCTGTTTTTTTTAAAGTTTTATTTTAAAGGGGGTAAAATTAAACACAACAAAACATAACAGAATGGGACATAAGGAAGCATAAATTTCAAAGCTAGACAACCAGAGATCTTCACTGTCTGTCTTATTGTCTCTTGTTTTCTTCCAAATGGTTGTCCTTATCTTTGCATATGGGGAGCTCATACTAAATAACATAGCCAATCTTTTCACAAGATGTGTAGTTCACTGGCTCCCACTTGCTAAGCAGGGGTATGGGGGTAGGGAGGGGGAGACACGGGATGGGGGACAGGACAACATGAGATGTCTGATTCTCAGCCCACATGCAGGCAGGATCACAGTCGCCCCCCAGAGATGGGGAGAGTTCCTTGTTCTCCCGGCACCCCAAGTCAACCGCAGGTGCAGGTCCCAATGCGCCAGGGTCTCTCTCCTTCAGGCCGCCGAAAGTCTGCCACACTCACAGCCGCCCCCCAGAGAAGGGAGGAGCTCCTTGTTCTCCTGGCACCCTGAGTAAACTGCATGGTGCGGGTGTCCAGGCGCCAGGGTCTCTCTCTGAAGGGTCTGTTTAAGATGAAAGTGAAGCCAGGAGCTCCTCCAAAGAAAGAGAAGTGAGCTCTCACTCATTTCCCTTTTAGTACATTCAGGTTACAAACATTGATTGGTGCCACTCACACCCACGGTGGATCTTCTGTCTTCAGGGAATCTGTTCAGCCACACCCAGAACTATGCCAATCTAGTTAGTTGGAGTTTCTTGCTCGAATTTACATAATTGGTTTATTGTCACAGGCACTATCCTTCAACCCCTCCATGTCATGTGACTGGGGCTTCCAAAAACAGACCCACATGCTACTGACAGCTGAGGTAACCGTGTCACCCTAACTAGACCAAGCAGGCTCTCCCCTGAGCATTTGAAATGTGAGTAGCTACACACAGGGACAAACAGTGGATTTATCTTCCGTTGAGACAGCTCATCATTCCTGCTGGGACTCCCTGGCACTGCCCCCCTCCTGGCCTTTCCAGGGCCTGCTGTTTAGCTCATGTTTCAATTCTATGAGATTCCTATCACCTCTCTTCTTTCCAATTTATCCTCTCTTGGCTTTTAAGTTAGACTCAGACTGTGGGTTGGTTTTTTTTCATTGAAAGAATCCAAAATGATACAGATTTGGCTGCCAAGCACGAGGAAGGACCCCAGGCTCCTGGAACGTCTGGTCTGCCTTGGGGAAGGATCTTCACACAATACTAGCTCAGCAGTGGGCCACGCATTTCAGAGCCTCCTCCAGATTTTTGCCAGTTCTCAGAAGGATTTTGGTTTCCATGGTTCTTACTTCTGTACTTTGTAGCTGCGTATCACTCCATCCAAGAAACTCAGCTTTCTGTTTGAACCCCATTTTCAAAACTAAAAATAAAACCAGGAAGGCAATCAATCATGTGAGTAATTTTTGAGGGTAGGAAGATTTTTTGCAGATTTGGGGATGATCGGTGAGAGACGGAGCAAGGTTTAGCGTTACTTTCACGCAAAAATAACTCCAAAATGGAGCATTAGGTATTATGATTTTTAAAATATCCCTTAATCACACTCTTTGGGGTTGGTGAGGGGGGAGTATGATTCAAAAGCTTTTCTTCCACCTGGTTCTGGTCTTTCACCTTCTTGCTAGTTTCTCTTCCTCTCCTCTCTTGGAGATTCTTTAATCTGCTCTCTCATCCACCATCATAGAAGAAAGCATACATTATTCTTTTTGTCTGTTGCAGAACAACTCAGACTTTTCTATAAAACCTTTAGGGGAGTTGGCATCTCAGCCTTTGCATCATACCTTCTAGTCCCAGCCCTAAAGGTTCGGCAGCAGTTATTAGTTTAATAACACTTTATTTACTTGGGCACAGCGATTATTTTTATATATGGCTACAGGTCAGCAGAGTTACCCTCCCTTATCCTTTCCCCATGACCTCCAGAGAACATAACCCCAGGAATTAAGAACCTCTGTGCCGTCCCAAGCATTAGTTGAGAGCACAATACTTGTTGATGTTCAGGGTCACCAAGGTAGGAGCAAAAATTAAAAAAAAGAATGGCTCCCATTTAATTGAATGCTTGCTTTGCACCAGGCGCTGAACCAAAAAATTTCCCTACATTCCCTCTTTCAGGCTTCACAAGGCCCTAGGAGGTAGAGTACCAAAACGGTGCTCTCCTCTCAGCTGTGGATATTGGGGCTCAGAGGAGCTGAATGCATCTGGGCCCCCAAACCCCGTGACTTCCTCTGTGCCTCCCCTATACTCCAGCTTCAAGTATAACAAGACTCTATCCCTCTGTCCCTCTATGCCCACACCGGCTGGCCTGTATTCATTAATTCATTTTTGGATCATTTTGCCCCCCAAAAGGCTTGGTAACAGCCCAAGCTGAGTCCTGCTCTTCACGCTCCAAATTGAATTACATCCATCAGTCCCGGCGCCAGCTCGATTGTTCCCAGGGCCTTCCCAGCTTTAATTAGAATATTTTTATTTTCCCTGGGAGAGAGAGGAGAGCCGAGCTCAGCTTCAGTAACCTTGCCAGGGGCCAGAACGTGGCACTGCAGGGCTCAGGGCTCATCTGATGGAGTGGCCAGCAGGATAGGGGGTAGAGGGCAGCAGTGCAAGATTTGAATGGGGGCCTCTCTGCCTTTCCTACTCTCAGCCTGCACAATGTGAAAAATGGTGAAAAGCAAGTCAGCAGGAAATGCCTTTGAAGAGGACACACAAATGCAAGCAGGCACAAGTTGGGGGTGGCACACACACATACTGAGGCTCATGGTGTTTCAGTTAAGTGGGCCCAAAATATTCCAGGTTCTTGTGTGCAGCAAGGAAAGAATTGCCAAGCCTGTACTATGTAGAAAATAATAAGGAGCTACATTTATTGAAGATCACCAGGAAGGTAGCAGCAGGATTGGGAGAAAGAAAAGGGCAAAAGGGAGCTGTGATAACTCAGGGTTTTAGAATTTACAAGCCAGGCACTTCTGCCTTTTGGTGCCTTCTACTCAATTTTTCACTGGCACCAGTGCTCTGCTGCCTAGGGCATGGCGCTCTCTGAGGCTCTTTTTATTTCATTTTGTACCTCTTTTAAGAAAATGCAAGCATGGGTAACCATTAAGGTGGTGTTACGGTTGAATATAGGGAAAGGAGGGGGTGACTCATTCAGCTCTTTCGTTTCTAACCGTAGCAAAGGGACAGGGGTGTAGCCAGAAGTTCAAACGCAGTAACATCAGCAGGACCTTCTGGAGAGACTGGGAGACCAATGCATCCTTTCATTCCACGTACTAGTAGCTGAGTAACACAGGGCTTAGGGAGATACAGCGCCCAAGAAAAATCTGATGCATGCCTCATGCAGTTTTAGGTTTTGTAGTAGTCACTGTGAGGCTTGATTCCAGCATGGCTCTCCCGTTACCCAAACTGTCTGCCAGAGAGGCACTGTTCTCAACTCAGCGCTGGTGCCCTGGGCAAACACAGAAGTTATAAAAGAGACAAGATGGAGCAGGGACACTTCCAAACACCTGGACATCTGAGAACATCCGAACTTTTACATGAGGCACCTCAAGGACTTTGCCCACTGAGGCACAAGACATTCAGACAGCTTTGACCATGGATCTTTATTAGGCTCGTCCTATCTAAAGAGCCTTGCCTTCTTTCAAGCCCTATTAAAAAAAAAGTCTGCTTGTCTTTGCTCCCTACAGAGGGGTTTTTGCCCTCTGTCTGCCTGCACCCAGACACAAAAATTCCACACCGTGTAGCCTTTATACAAGCCTGGTGGTCTTGGCTAGTCTCTGCCTTGTGCCATTCCTTACTGTCACATTTTTTTTAAAAAAAAGAAAAAACCCCAGCAACATTAATTTTAAGAATCTTGTTTTCCACCCAGTACATCCAAATATTATCATGTTGACATGTAATCGATGTGAAAACTGATTATCAAGACCTCTCAAATGAAGCCTTCAGAACCTGATGTGTATTTTACACTCAAGGCACATCTCAATTCAGACTGCACTGCGCCGTGCTCCCCAGCAATGCGTGACAAGGGGCACTGCAGCGGAGGTGGTGGCATTGGTGCGTACCCAGCAGCCCGATGCCCTGGTGCCATGGGATTTGCTGAGTGCCTCCCCGGGGAGTTGCAAAGGCCTCTTTCCTCATTTCCTTTGTGGGGTGTAGGACGATATTGAGGCTGCTGTGAGGTCTGAGTGAGGTAATTCAGAAAAACCCTTCAGCAGAGTGCATGCGCCTAGTAGGTCATCATGGGTTAGCAGACTTACTAGAACTTGATGGAATCACAAAACTAAAATATCCTATATGGTAGTATGGTACAAGTTAAGTCTGCTGATTGCTTGATACTCCTCACCTGCTCTAAGCCTTGCTAGAGCACTCTGAAGGAGAAGCCTATGGAATGCACATTTTACGATGAGAACCCCCAGACCACACTGGGGATAACTTCTGTTGTCTGCAAATGCAAATAAATTGGCTGCACAGGACCTGGGTGACTAGTCCCTCTCCACCTCAATAGCTATGTCACAGTGATGTGAGCACGGTCTGTCCCCACTCCCCAGGGACCTGGTTCTGATCTTGCAACTACTGCCTATCAGTTGTGTGACCACAGGCAGTTTGTTTCTCCTTTTTGAGCCTCAATTTCACCATCTGTATAATGGGGATGATAGCTATTATAACAAGAGTGAAAATCTGAGTTGGTATATGAATTGTGCTTTGTTAGGGTATGCTGTGTATAAGTGATGGTTGCTTTATTAATTGTATAAGTGACCCTTTATAAAATCACTTCCTGAGAGAACCAGGCGATTTGCCTCTGCCTGCCGGGCACTGCCACTGGAAGGGCCTTCCCTCTGTGTGCCCAGCTGGGACAGAGAGAACCAGAAGAAAACCCATCTCTGCCTACAGGCGCTGCCACTGGAAGGCCCTTTCCTCTGCACGCCCAGCACGGGCCAAAGGAGACAGACAGATCCACCTCTGCCTGCTGTGCACTGCCACCAAAAGGTCACATCCTACGGGTGGCCAGTGTGGGCAGAGAGAACCAGCAGATCCACCTTCACCTTCAGGGGACTGCCACCAGAAGGCTCCTTCCTGCAGGCAGCCAGCAGGAGCAGGGACACACAGCCAGGCAAGTCTCGTGCATCCATAGGCCACCATTGGAGGCCCTTGGTTCCCTCAGACAGCCATCATCTGCTAGCAGAATCAGACAAACACACCCGTGTGTAGCTGCCACCGTTGTGGGAGTCGCAGTATAGACACACAGGCTGAGAGAAGCAGCCCCACCTACGTGCACCCCTGATCATCAGCGAGGCCCCTGTGTAGCTGCGCAGCTCTGGAGAAGCCCACTCCACACCCTAATATCTCCCTGTAAATCTGGAATTAGAGGAACCCAGGTGCCTGTCCCATCTCCCTACACTGCCTAGGGGCAGCCAACATGGGAAGTACCTGGGACCCCATAACCAGCTTGTCTCCTGGGAGGAACCCAGGAGAATGTCAAGACAAAGGAGCAAAAGGCAAACTCAGACCTGTAGCCCACATACAATAAGTCTGGGAGATGGAAGGTCATGGAAGGAAACGGAAGTCACACACCTGAAATCTCTGAGAGGATAGCAACTGAAGTAAGGAAACAACTTCATGAGATTGTAAAAGCAGTCAAATCAGAAATAAAGTCTCAGGTAAAAGAAGAAATCACAAACATACTGAAAGAAATCTTCAGCAGGTCTAAAGAAGACAGGGGCAATAAAGAGGAGCATAGGAAAATGATGGCAGCCTTGAATGACTGTAGAAAGGAATTACAATGCATGAAACAGATTCAAAGAGAGATGCAGGAAATTAAAAATTCAACTGAAAGCTGGCAAAACCGCTTGAAAGAGACTGAAGATAGACTTTCAAACCTTGAACACAGGATTGCAGCTAGTGATTGTGAAAGGAAAGATCTCTTAAAAATAACACAGAATCAGGAAATAACAACTCAGTGGTTGCAAGATGAGGCAAAGAAGCATAATTTAAGAGTGATAGGTATCAGTGAAGAAGCAGGGGTCAACACAAATGAAATTAAAAGGATATTCACAGAAGTAATAACAGAAAACTTCCCAAACATGGGAAATGGATCTGGCATGCAGCTAAGTGAGGCATATAGGACTCCAACTAGCCATAACCAAAGTAAATCTACACCCAGACATGTAATAATCAAGATCCCAGAAATTCAGCACAAGAACAGAATATTAGAAGCTGTTAGAGAAAAGAGACAGATCACCTATAAAGGGAAAACAATCAGAATCACAGAAGACTTGTCAACACAAACCATCAAGTCAAGAAGAGTTTGGAGTAAAGTGTTTCAAATCCTAAAAGAAAACAACTTCCAACCCAGATTGATCTACCCAGCAAAACTATCTTTCAAAATTGATGGAAAAATAAGATACTTCCATGATAAAGAACAACCAAAGGAACTCAAACCAACTCTACAGAGAGTGCTAAAGAATATTCTAGAGAGAGATAAAGATGACCA